>JASKDV010198746.1:0-11045 GCA_032466395.1 Aegires albopunctatus
ATAATACTGCCTACCGAATTTGGGAAATTAAATCAAGAATGTTGATGTCTTTGGTTTTCTGGTAGCTTCAGTGGTTGCCGAGTTTATTCGAAAAAACCTCACGGGAGCAACGCCCACCTTAAGGATTTATAGTTATAGATTTATAAGCTGTTGAATTGTGACTAGAGAAATGATATAACCAGTTTCAAGCTTTATCGGTTTCTTGTGTATTGGTGCTTTTCACAAATTTTAGGAGTAAATCTGGCATATTGCCTTTATTTTCATAAATTCTTTTCATCAAATGAGAAGACCTTTTTTTCAAAACTCAGTAACTGCGGTTACCATTAATTTCAAACCCTGCCTTTTCACATCAGTAATACAAAATTCTGATTTTATTGTAAATAAAATGAAACACTTTTCGGGGTCTCAAAATTGTCTAAACTATATGTTTTAACATATATTTAATTTTTTTTTTCAACTACTTGTCATTAGATTTAACTATTCAATTACAGTATCTGAGTCTGGAAAAATCTTCAATTGTATATTTCTATTAGAGTTTATTTTGATAAATTTACTTAATGCTCATTGGTGTAAGTGTTAGTCTTTTGTTGTTCTCTTTTTTTAATTAGCTAGTCATCATTTGAGGAGGCTGAGAAAACTATGAGAGAAGTCAGGGAAAGTCTAAATGTTTAAAGATGTCTTATTTTCATGTTTTGAATTGAGGAAATCTAAAGATTCTTTTTGCTATAATTGAATTATAAATCATTCTTGGCTCATTTTTCAAAGTACCATGTTTTTGATATCTTTAATTAGATTAGGAATATGCTCATATGCAGATATTATATCAAGTTACTTGTACTAAGATTTCATGAATCAAAGCAGATAGAATATGTGGAGTCATGTGTTTCTTGTGAAGAGAGATCATCCTGTCTCTCTAACCTTTTCATTCCATACCGTACCTTATCATTTCATTTTTTTTTTTTTTCACTCATAAAAGCTCATGTTTATTTCTACATTTACAGAATTTGAAACATCCTTTACTTAGAAGGAATGAGAAATGAAATTATCTAATTGTATCATGATGGTTGCTTAGGATTTGCTTTTATAATTTATAATTTTAGTTATTATAATTTCTAATTCTTCATGTATTATTTTTAAACTTAAACCAGATTGTGCTTCCATAGTTTTTGGATGCTAAGGCTTGACTTGTTGGGATTTTATTTTGTTTAGGATGCTTGGTAATTGCATATTATCTGATTTGTAGAAAGGAAAAAAAATGTTTGATTTTGAAATTGCCAATCTAATTGTTTTTAAAACTGAAGATAAATTTTTTAATTGAATGGCTGAGATCCTAGGTATGATCTGTTATGAGAGGAGACTATGCTGCTGTTTTTTTATTTGTTAATTCAAGTTTTGTATTTCATGAAGCTAGAACCAAGATTGTTCCACATATGGAAAGGATTCTGCACTGGTTAATAATTAATTGTCTTTGATTTTCTCTCAGACCTCCCTAGTATTACCGAAAATCTGTAACCATTACAGAAAACCTGAGAAGACAAATAAAATTACAGAATTACAATAATTGCCAGTAAAATACAGATTTTTGAGATGAATAAAATTTGACTTTAGGATCACTTAGTATCTACTTTTAGACTTGTTTTTATTAAGCCAACATTCAAGATGCCATAGTTTAGACATCCAGATCTCCATGTAGGCCTAAAATCTTTAGAAAATTCAACATCGAACCTTCTTTGAAGAATCAACATCGAACCTTCTTTGAAGAAAAGAAAAGTGTCACAAGCACTTAAAAAAAAGTTCTAAGATTTATGTTACCGTTATATTGATTTTTAATTTTTTGCGAAGTAACTGTCTCATTACAGATATTTCTGTCAAATTACAAAAAAAGTATGAAGTCATTACAGAATTTTGAATTTCTAACTAGGGAGGTCTATAATATCTCTTCAGATGGTTTATGGCATGGCTGTTTATGTTCTCATTACAGGATAATATTCACTTGATTTTGTCCTATGACTGTTTCTCATATTATTATTTTTTTTTTTTTATCACAATAATCAAACAAGAACATGAACATGTAAGTGGAGTAATTGTATAGAATGCAAGAATCAAGGTTACAGATTTGTTGTGAGTTTAGAGATATGTTATTCAATTTTGACTGAATATTAAAACATTTCAATATGATGAATGATATTCTGTAATTACAGGTGTTGACTTATGTTGTGTCACCTTTGGCATCATTGTCTTGATAACCATTGAAAGTGTTTTTGTGTTTGTATTAATGTTTTAATATTCAGAATGTTGCTATCTCTCTCTTAAACTGCCATGGTTGGTAAAATAAAATAAAATTATTTTTGATTGGTGATGTATTGTTGATTTCTTTTTAGGAGTGCTTATTCTTGCCATACAGCAAGAATAATACTTTTGATTATTCTTGCCGGTTGCTGAAAAGAAGATCAAGCACCTGGCCGGAAGGAAGATGAGGCCTTTGGTTGGCTTCAGCCATAGAAGAGCTCACCCACTGCTGTCTCGATGTCACGGCACTGGATGCCCATAATATCATGTGACCTGTCATTAACTTAAACCAAATGACCAATTACCGTCAACCACAAACTAAAAGTATAGCCACTAAAGAGCGAAGAACATGTTATAAATGACCTCTTATAAGGCATGAGGGCAAAGTTACGAGGCCTTCTCAGTGGAAAATGGAGGGAAAAGTAGGCCTACCTTTTACCCAGTCACCTTCATTGTAGGCCTCTGATTTCAGACGAGATACTGCATAACATGATTGTAAAATGAAGATGTTTGCAGACTAGATGGAGAGCATTGGTAGATTCTGAATGGGCAACAATTGATATTAGTTACCGGTATAAATATTATATTATTATAAAATAATAAGATAGATCCACAGTAATTCAAGCACTCATGGCACTTTACAAGAAATGGCAGACTAGGTGGCGGAGGAAGGAAGGAGCCTACTTCAGCCGCCATCCCTAGGCCTATCCACTATGATGATGGGCATTGTAATGTTAATTAATTAAACGTCGATTGTTGTTATTCTCTTGCTTCTTTCACCATAAAATGTGAAAGCATTGGCAAAGTTCGAAAATTATTTCCTACCATGGCATAGAAGTCCATAAGAAAACTATTCCAAGCATGTACAGTCTAAATATGAAAGAATTATGCCTTACAGACGTTGAACAACCCCCAAAAATAGATATATATTTAGTGGTGTAGTAAATACATATATGTAATCAAAAATAATGAGCGACGTTATTCTTACCTTGACAAGACTACACATACACACTTAGAATTATTTGATCATGTTTTTATCTGTAGAAATTGGTTGAAGGGTTAATAAATACATGTATTATTATGTTGTTGTGTGGGTTAGACTGAATTTACTTGAAATTCCGTTGATATCGAAACACACTGTGACACTGACATGACTATAATGGCGAAATCTGACAATCGGTAAAAATAATCAAAAGTATCATTCTTGCCGTATAACGGCTGCCTTTCTTTTTTTTTTTCTTTTTTTTTCTTTTTTTTCTCTTAAGAAAAAGAAATGTATTGATTTAAATAATAAGTTAATAAATTAGAACGCTTGATTTTGTTTTCAGATGAGATGTAACAATCAGGATCATTATATTTCCTTTAGTGACATGCAGCTGTGAAGCTCTTTTTTATTTGAAGTTACTCAGTTGGGGAGTGATAAAACAGGTGACAAAATTCAAATATCTGGGTGCAACCATCACGAACGACTGCAAAGACAACACCGAAGTAAAACAAAGAATAGCTATAGCAAAGAATAACTTTCACTTTCACCATCTACGACCTGTTCTTTTGCATTCAAAAATAAAAATGAGCACAAAATTGCAAATCACACAAACGTATGTCATTTTCACACTATTATACGCTTGTGAATCTTGCACTTTAGATGCGAAGTGTCGAAAACGTTCAGAAGCATTCGAAATGTGGATCTACAGAAGACTACTAAAAATACCTTGGACAGCAAAAGTTAGTAATGTGAGAGTGTACTAGAGAAAATGGGAAAGGAAAGAAAAATGATAGACATGATTAGAAAGAGACAAATGCATTGTTTTTTTTGGCCATGTATGGAGACAGAAAGGAATAGAACATCTGGTTGTTAGTGGATATATTGAGGGCAAAAGAGCACGAGGGAGACAGCGCCTAACGTTTTTGACGGGTTTAAGACAAAACACAAGCACAATCACCACCAACACGGCATATACAAGGATGGCCGATAACAGATCTACGTGGAGAAGATCGATAGGCAACGTGCAGACATGCACTCGCCACTCATGATGATGATGACTCAGTTGGTCCACTTTTGGTCTTCCATTCCATTCCAGTCAGAGACTGTCGTTGATTTGCCCAATAATAGTAAATTTTACCAAGGCTTGCCATGAAATTGGCAACTCCCTCGATTGTGTCATGCAATTGGATGCTGCCATGAAATTGGGTCTTATAGATATAAATGGAATTTTGCTAAAATGAATAACAATAATAATAATGATAATAATAATAATAATAATAATAATAATAATAATAATAATAATAATAAGTACATGTAGTAGTAGTTGTAGTAGACATAAATAGGATGTTTATAGCACATAGTGCGGAATTGTGGCATATTGGTAGACATTTGGGCTCGATATCGAAAAGTCCCAGGTTCGAATCCTGGTTGGGCACAAAGTTAACTTCTTGGAAAAGACTTTACAGGCATTTTCTCACCGTTCCCAGGAGTAAAATGGGTACATGGCTATATGAAGAGAAAGATCTTGTCAGTATGCTAAAGTGAAGTGCCTTTCATCGGGTCACACCTCTGTATGCCTCGCGGGTGGTTGAGAGTGATTTTAGATTGAATTGACCTGCCAGGGAAACATTGCAAAGCGATTTAGAGTGAATGTGCAATATAAGAACGCCCTTAACATATGACCATACCCTGTATGCATACATGTAATAGTATTTGATACAGAATTACATGTGCCTGTTATGTATAAGAAAACATTTACGGATTTAGGCAAACATGATCAAGCAATACAAGTAAGCATTAGCAATTAGATGAAAACTTCGATAATAATGTATTTATTGGTGACGAATGAACATGATTTATTATACGCTAGAAATATATATACACGTACATTGTCATGTGAAGAACAAAACCAACATATCACAGAGTAGACGATGCGTTATAAATATATTTTATGTCAATGTTTTTGTTTAAACTATAACATACATAATGAACGAATCCGTATGGCTTCTCTATTTTCGTCCATTATCAAACTATGCTCCAATAGGTCAAAGAACAGATGGAAGCAGGATTATCAATAATGACAATGATATATCTATTATTTGATACCAATGAGCTAATCATTTGATTGAGATAGAAAGAAGGCGATACGATTATCTAAATCGTGTAACATCTCGTGAGGCCTTACCAATATTCTCTTTGAAATTCCATCAAGAACTCACTTTACTCCAAGAATTTAAAATGACTGTCTGTCGAAGAAGGTTCTAAATCGAAGAGTCTGTCATCTCAGCGTAGGACTAAATTATTGTTTGCCATATTTATTTGAATATAAGTATAATGGCTGGGTACTAATTTACCCTCTACTATCAATATCAAGCTGAAATGAAAAATCAAATTAATAATAAAAAAACTAAAGTCAACTGTAATGATATGGATTTTGAAAGATCCCATATAATTTATCATAGTGTAGACTAGTTATTATTTTTTTTAAAACTTAAGGTGAAGAAGATTCTTAGTTAGCCTACATAGGACTGGAGAAGGGGTGAACTTCTTTTACACTATATAATCATACTCTAATATTATACTAATTAATGGCAAATGTTAACATTGCTTTTAATCTTGAAATAGATAATGTAATAACAAGTTTCAACATACTATTCTTTTCAATTCGATTTCATGTGTTATATGACGGATCTCTAAAGGATGATATTGATATATGACTAAAGGATGACATTGATATATGACTTTTTTAGGATTTGTATTGTAAATATATTTGAATTCTTGGGAAAGGCTCTTTACATGCATTTCCTCACCGTATCCAAATGTAATATGGGCACCTAATTACAGGTAGAGTCATATCCTGTCAGTGTGCACCTTGATTTGAGATGAATTTTGGAATGTAGCGGCCTACCACGAAAACTCTGTAAAGCGCACTGAGCACATTATTTAGTGGGGAAGTGCTACATAAGAACACTCTTTTTATATTTTGTTCGATAGCAGCATTGATAGTTGCATCAACTTAGACATTATTTTACGAGTATATAGACATTATTCTCCAAATCTACTCGCACTCGTAAACAGTAACCAAGATGCCAAAGTATCCTTAGAGCTAAAAGACCTCTTAGTCTTAGTTGTTGATTCAGTTTTATATGAAAAACAAATACAACTTCAAAAAGTCTGAGAACTTTCATTATTAGGTTCAATAAAAAGTTAATCATACTTTTCATACCTTTCATCTGTTCTAATGCATAGCCTATCAGCGTTTACATTGAAATACCAAGTAAATTAATGATTGCTTTATATAGAAAACATTTGTTTCAGCGTTACACTAATACAATTTGCATTTATTGTGAACATATTAGTGAAGACTGGCTAAAATTTATATTTTGAACCCGACTACCATCGTCAGAGTCATTTGCTTTCCTTTTTTAATTTGTTTTAAAGCTTGAACTAGTCGTGTGAAAGGTTACCGTATTCTATAAGTTATTCGCAACAATAGCATACATGTCGGATAACAAAGTTGTAATGATAAACAACCAACAACATAAGGATCAATGACTTTAGAAGAATTCGATCAAAGATAGTGAAAGTCATCAACAATAATATACCAGTATAGTTAATTGACTGTATTATTCTTATAACTTCGTTTCAGTGTGTCCATGTATATCCCTTGTGGTGGTACTACTTCCATTCTTCTGTCCATGAATTTCAACAGCACAAGTGACTCGGTTCTCTGGTGGGATGTCCACAAGAGGTCCTCCTCCACAACATCCCTCCAAACCATTAGTTAGCGCAGGGATAGGCGATGTGGATCTAGTATTGCTAAGTCGGTGATACAGACCTGGTGACGTAATTGAAAGAGGGCCTCTGTCGATAGGAGGCAATGGTCGAATTTGTATCGTTTCTACCGGGGTGAAACCCCTAATGCTACCTGAGCCGTTCTCTCGCAGAGTCGAGCTCAGCTGAGTGCGATTGGCCGCTGCCCACAAATGTCCGCTGGGCTCCATTTTTTCTTTGGGGGATTTCAGCTCCGAAGGTGAAAGCGGTGGCGTAATGACGGACATTTTTCTGACACGTATTGGAGGGGACACTTTTGTTTTGACTCTGTGGGGTCCGCCATAACCGCCAGAAGTCTCGGCGATTCCCGTCTTCACGTGGATCTGTTGCCCGCACGTAGATGGTTCCATTTGTTGTGGTAATGCGACAATTCCATCCACCAAGCCTTTCCCCTTGATCGTTGTTTGAGAAGTGATTTGTTTTTCGGTGTAGTTTTCGAGAGAATCGCTGGAATCAAGTTTGTCCTTTCTATCCTGTACTTCAAATGAGTCGTCGTCCGGAATCCCGCTACCATGGATTCTTATGCGACCGGAAGTGCCAGGAGTGTCTTTTTCATCACTTCCATCGCTGCCATGACTTCCTCTTCTACTGGTTCTTGAATTCGTCTTACTTCCACGTCGACTATCACTGTCTTGACCTGGGTCTTTTTTGCCACTTGAGCTTCGAGAATCGCTGCGTTGAACATCGGGCAGTCCTAAGGAATTGAGAAAGTCAAATTATTCTTATTTACAATCATTGAAAACAGACACATTTGTAATGTTTATCATGAGCACAGCTTTAAAGAATAAAACACCCTTTAGGACTTTAAAGTATTGTCATGAACAAGTAATGTAACTTCTTGTCCTTGACAATTCATTTCCCCTAATTTAAATCAATATATTAGTACGCAGCCATGGCGACAGTATAATTTATTATACCCTGAAATGAATACAATAGATTTGATCACACCACGATCACAGTCAGCATGAATTTCACTAAAAAAAAAAAAAAGCTCGTATGTCATGACAGACTATTCTTCTCCAAAGTTGGATCAATATGTCACTCTGGCCGTGTCATTCAGATATATCACTTTATTTTCAATTTATTGTAGGTAGAGTTAGTATGGTTTATATCAAAATGTTTTACATATTAAAATTAATAACAATGTTGAATCTGTTCCATGTTGAAATGATACTCTGTTTAACATAGTGCATTACCTGAATCTTGACTGTCCTCGCTGGGTATTGTACTTTCGCCTTTGGACCTCTCGCTCCGACGGTCTTCCCTGTCATTCAGACCAAAGTCGATGGTTCTATCTCCTCTCTGGTTAACCATCAAAGAATTTCGTCTCTCATTAGCATCCGACCTTTTCCTCACCTCCTTAATGTTATCATCATCCTTTTCGTCTTCGTCTCCGTCTCCTTCTTGCCGCTCGTCATCGGCTTCCTCACTTCTTTGGCTTGCGCGTGACAGGTGACCGTGACTTCTCCTCGATTTACTTCGGGGGTGGCCTGATAGCTTGCGGGCTTTGGATGAAGACGATGATGGTGGGGACGAGGGTGACGTCGACAAAGAAGGAGTAGATGTAGGCGATGGGTTTAGAGATCTGTGATCATGTTGAGATTCCTCGTCGTACTGTTCAATACATAATAATTCGTCTTCCTCCTCGTCGTCGAAGCGATTTTTGTATTCATCATTGTCCTGGTCATCCTCGTCTTCGTCAAAGCTGCTAATGGCCCCCGTGTCACGGAAGACTTCGGAAAGGGATAGCTGTAGGATGAGATGAAAGAAATCAAGTGAAAGGGAAGCATTGTTTTGTTGTTGCGAAATATTATGTATTCACAGCAAATGTAATTGAGGGCGTATACAGATAAATTAAGGAACAAAGAAAGATTGAGAGAGAGAGAGAGAGAGAGAGAGAGAGAGAGAGAGAGAGAGAGAGAGAGAGAGAGAGAGAGAGAGTTTGCTTTATTCTTTTTTTCTTTCTTGTTTATCCCGAAACGTAATAGCTATTCTGTATTGCCTATTATTGTTGTTGGGTATTTATATCTTTGTTTATCCGAGTACCATGATTGTAGTGTGTCTTGGGAAGTCATAGAACTAAATAGAGTATGATATTTGCTTGTATGTCGAATTCTGCTTATTCTTATTCTAGATGATAATTTATATAAATTAAATCTGCCCTCTTAAATAGCGCCTGTTGCGAGAGTCTCTAAGAGCTTTTTACTTCCCAAAACTGACAGCAACACATAACACATAGAACAAAACTAGCGGCCTGTTAGGCGCGAATACAATTTTCGGACACCGAAAGTGCTGTCTTAACTTATTCACACCTGAGTCGAGTGAAGTAGATGGGGCAAAGTGTCAATGACCAGGTGGTTATCGAGGAAGTTTGCAGTTATTGGAATTCGATCCCTCCACGTCACCCAGTCAACCGGTCATGGTGAGTGGAGCTACCGGAGTTTCTGATTTCTGAGCTGTGTTAACAACCACTGGTCCACTGCCGCATTCATTTATTATTGTCTAATCATCTAAACATACTCTTGGGTGACGTGCCTATCAATGAAAGCTCCATTGTGATCATTATTAAAATTATTATTATTAGCAACATTTAAACAAAAATACTCTTACATGTATAATAATTATTATCATTATCATTATCATCATTAATATCGCTGTCATTCACCATTATCATAATTATTGACTTCATCATCATCATCATCATCATTCCGAGTAACATGGTTGTTTTCTTATGAATTTACATTTTATCTCCCAATCATATACCATTTGTCATTTTCTTTTTTCTAATTTTCGATATTCTAAAATGAGTTGTTGTCGGGGTGTTGTAGAATCGATATATTTATGCAATATCGATAATTTTGGGCGGTTTGCTCTAATACAATACAATGCTAATACAGTCCAACGTTATATTCATAACTCTTGCTGCAGACCACGATTCGTACAATTGAAAAGTGTGTGTGTGTGAGGGGGGGGGGGGGCGGAGAATATAAACTTTGGTCTTGTATATGATAACTGTGGAATATCCCAAACGAATCGTACGATATTCGGACATAAATTAGAAAAATCAGTTATCGTTGCAGTTTTTGTTTTGTTTTGTTATTTATCATTATTTGTTATACCTTATTGAGATTGTTTATAATTAATGTTACGATAATAATAATAATGTTAATTATATAATATTATATGTACAAATTTCAGTAAAATTGTTATCATAAATAAATTG
This sequence comes from Aegires albopunctatus, assembly GCA_032466395.1. Taxonomy (NCBI): domain Eukaryota; kingdom Metazoa; phylum Mollusca; class Gastropoda; order Nudibranchia; family Aegiretidae; genus Aegires; species Aegires albopunctatus. The sequence goes on from JASKDV010198746.1 coordinate 10,332, forward strand.
TAAGAGAACTTCTTGTTGTAGTTGTTGTTGTTGTTGTGTTTGATTATGTTGGAGTTGTGGTTGCTGTTGTTATATTTTGTTACGTCTTGTTTTTCTTTTTGGGGACATTTTGTTCTTTCTTTTAGTATGGAGGGGGGTTCTATGTTTCTTATTATTATTTGTTGTTGTTGTCGTTGTTATTGTTGTCGTTGTTGCACTACATTTCATTCATCCGCTTTCATGATAATGGTTCTGACTAGGTTCTGTATTATGCTACGTTTGCCATCATGAGAATTCATCAACCCTATTTTCCAAAACTAGTATAATATATTTATGTGAATACCTGTATAAGATGTATCATATTATTATTATTATCATTACTCATATCTTTAATTCTGTCTTTGAATTGTTCATGGCATGAGATTTTTATGACTTATTACATGACATAAATACAATATTTTAAACAATTATATTTTTCTTGTGAACTCTTCTTTGATGAAAGTAACCCTTCTAATTACTTGTTTGGTCGTTTTCGTTGGTCTTTACGTTTATGTGTGTGTGTGTGTGTGTGTGTGTGTGTGTGTGTGTGTGTGTTGTGTGTGTGTGCGTGCGTGTATAGTTGAAAGTATAAAAGAGAGAGGGAGAGATAGTGTGAAAAAGAGAGAGAGAGAGAGAGAGAGAAAGAGAGAGAGAGAGAGAGAGAGAGTGAGAGAGAGAGAGAGAGAGAGAGAGAGA
>JASKDV010198768.1:0-11044 GCA_032466395.1 Aegires albopunctatus
CTCTCTCTCTCTCTCTCTCTCTCTCTCTCTCTCTCTCTCTCTCTCTCTCTCTCTCTCTCTCTCTCTCTCATATCAACGACTTAAAGTAGTTCCTACTTCAAATTAAGAGATAATATTACCTTTATGACCCCATGCTGAGTACACACCTTATTATGTTACATTGTGTGTTTATATCTATAAAGTATATTTAAATTGATTTTTTTTTTTTTTTGATAATTAGGAAAAGTGTCCTTGCTTGGTCGCAAAAAAGATTATTGGGATTATTTCTGTGAGTGTCTTGGCTCCTCCAAGGGCTCAAATGAAGGAATTAAGTATGTCAAAAGTCTTGGTGAGGTAAGCTCCTTACTTATCTGTAAAGCGCATTGAGCACATTTGTTGGAAAAGAGAAGAAAGTTTTTCAACTCATTTCTAAAGAATACTTACAATTGTGACTGTTTTTGTTGTTGTTTAATGAATATTTGTGTTCCACATGAAGTTCAAAGTAATAGAAAAAATGAGCAGTTAGAACATAATTATCATTTTATTCTCTGAAATAACCAATCATGGTTGTCTAGATGGAGTAATCATACAAGTAAAATACAGAGTTAGATTGTGTAATGCTACTTACTACAATTTTATACCTTTTCAATTTTTCAATGATGGTTAACTTTTACCATATATTTATTTTCTTCAGGTGCTATTTTGTCTTCAATTTATTAAAAACTTCAGTGATTTAATTTAATACTCTTTGTCAATGTTATATTGTTATGTGATGACCCTGTAACATCTTTGGGTTTTTTATTTTTTATACCCCATAGAACAAGACCTCTCTTGGTAGAGGGAGAGCTTTTATACGATTCTGTCTGGTTCATCAGCGCTTAGCTGATGCTATTCAACAATGCCAAGTGTCTGTAAAATCTGGGTAAGTACATCCATTTTGTGATTGTTAATATTTAGGTTTATAGTGTCTATAGCCTAGTGAATCTATCAATTTTAAAAACTCTCACCTGTTTTAGCTAATAAAAGAGCTATTTAGTTTTATTTGTTTTTGTTTTAAAAGTTTTATTAGAGTTTTGTTTTTGGTTGTGTTTTTTTTTCTAAATCTATAACAACACCAAAGCAACAATTATTAGTGTTGAACCATCATTTGTGATAGCAATGACCTTAATAATAATAATAATAATAATAATAATAATAATAATAATAATAATAATAATAATAATAATAATAATAATAATAATAATTAGAGAGTGTTTTATCAATGTTTCTTTTTTTCTTTTCTTTATTAAAATTTGCCGTACAACGTTATCCTGGTGTATTAAGATTCTTTAAATTCTTCATACATGTATTTGAATATTCTTACAGAAATGTGAATTTTAGTTAATTAAAAGTTAACTCTTTCTATGCTGGGGGGTTTGCCAGGCCTATGCTTGAAGACCTATTTAAATCGACGACATATAGTTGTCAATCAGCATAAAGTAAAGTTTTCCTTACTCATTACTGAACGTAGAGGAAATCGGGAGTAGAGTCCCAATTTTTTAAGACATTCAACTTTGTGTGGTAGTTTGCCATTACTTGCCATGCCGACTTTACTTTCACTGGATCTAAAGAGATCTTGCTACCCGTTCACTGCTGGGTCGACAGAGAAGCCATGAAAAAAAATCTACTGGGACTGAGGGTTTGAAACCGGCGCTCACAGTTTGGCAGCCCGACTGAGCTCCCTGGCCTCAATCAGCATAGAAAGAGTGAAAATTCTAAATATTGTTTCTATAATCAACATTCAGGATGTGGTTCATGCCCGGCAGCATATTTCTCAATGGGAATGCAGCTTCACCTCTGATAAATGCTCTCTATGATTTGAACTCACTGCATTTTGATCTCTCTCCCCGAGGCTATGATTTGGATTCAGCGTGGCCTTCATTTGCAAAGTATGTCTTTTATTTTCTATTGAAAATTTTATATTTATCACACTTTTCAATACTTTGAATTTGTTTTGGGTTTTTGTTTAAATTAAAAAAAAAATATAATTAATTTGTAGTACCATTAAACTGCTAATTAAGATTTTGTATTGCTAAACTTCTGAATATGAAAGAACTTTACATCAGTTTAATTGAAAGTTTATACACATGCAGATTATAGGTTTTATTTTATAGTTTATAATGATATAGTAGGTAGGTAGCCTAGATCAACTTAACCTTGGTTTTATTTAAGCTTAAAAGGAGTGAAAATTCAATCAGTTTATAACAAGGTAGTGAATGAAACTAATTATTAAACATTTTTCATTTGTTGATCAATGGTGATTCCTTTTATTTGAACAATTTATATTGTTTAGAGAAAGTCAACTAGATGCTTTGTTCATCTTTTTATTTCTCAGCCGAAAGCATGAAAATAGTGGCAGTTGGAATGTCCCCATTAGCAGGAGATCAAGCATTACCAGCATGGTAAGCCCAAGTAACCCAAATATTTTATATTATCACATATCTAAAGAATATAGGTCGTGTTTCCCACTTGCATACCTTTCATTGCTGCTTCTGTCCATCAATGGACATAGTGTGGTCTAGTGGTAGACATCTTGGCAGGTGATCGAAAGGTCCTAGGTTCGAATCCCATTTGGGCGTAATGTTGAGTTCTTAGGAAAGACTCTTTACATGCATTTCTTCACCGTACCCAGGTGTAAAATGGGAACCTGTCTAGAGGTAAGGGAAGATCTTGTCAGTATGCTAGAGTGAAGCGCCTTCCATCGGGTCGCACCTCTATTCCCCCCGGGGGGTTGAGACGGGTTTTGGATTGTAATGGCCGCCTACCAGGGAAACTCTGTAAACTGCATTGAGCACATTTAGTGGAAATGCACTATATAAGAATGCTCTTTACTCTTTCTTTACTTTAATGGCCTAATTTATATCATTGGTTATTCATAAATGAGAATGATGGGAGTTACTTGACTTACTTCTTTAAAATAAATATCCATGACATTTGTTAATAATTCTATTATTAGGATGTTCTAAATAAGGAAAACACTATATCAGTGGAGGACTATTATTTCTTATTCTCCATTTTTTGTATGTCCAGAGGCTCCTTATTAGGGGGATAAACTGCAATGTTCCTAGCAGCATTATTATCTAACTATTTGACGTCTGAAAATGTTACATTTTTCTTCTCAATTCTGTAAATGCAAAAACAACGATCCAGATCATGGCTCATGGATTGAAAAGATCATGCAGAAGAGAAAAAACAAAATTGGAAGTCATTTTGGGTCTAACATCACTTTTTGTAATGAAAATATCCACTGTTAATTCAATGAAGCTTTATATCTTATCAAATGAACAGATTTTGATGAAATAATGTACTTACTGCTGTGAAAGGCCACATATAAGCACAATTTTTCTGTGGGGGAAAAAAAGTTTAAGAAGGAAAAATAGTTGTATGCTCAACTCATCGGCTTTATAAAAAAATATCACCATTGCCATTCCAATGGACTCATTTGGCTATTCAATAATTTTATTCACACAGACAAATTTTGCCTATATATCCGTGGCCTTAGCATTTTAATTACAGGCTTCATTGAGTTGTCATGATATTACAGGCTATCTTCATTGAATTGTCATGATATTACAGGCTATCTTCATTGAATTGTCATGATATTACAGGCTATCTTCATTGAATTGTTATGATATTACAGGCTATCATCATTGAATTGTCATGATATTTTGCCAACAGGATGCTCTGAGTCAGATCAGCGTGTCAATGGTAGATCAATCAGAGGTGGACAAGCTTACCAAAGATCTTGAAGATGCCCACAGTGTCAAGAGCAATTTGATAGGCCAGATTGATGTTCTTCAACAAGAAAAAACGAAAGCAAGTCAATCAGCCTGGTCCTCACAAGGAGAACTTCATGCAGTCCAAGAACAGCTTGCACAATTACAGTCGAAACATTCAGAATTACAAGAACAATTCCAAAATTTGGATGTGAAGTATGTTTTGGAAATGTTACTTTTTAGGTTTCTTTAGAATGCTTATCGTCAGTGTAATTCTCTAAACACGTAAGGTCGTTATCATTTTGAGCGGACATAAGTGTTTAGAGAATTACACTGACGTTATATACATTAATAATTGTTAAAGAACTTACATTTCTTAATTAGATTTACGAAAAGTCAGTTTATAATGAATACCTGTGCTCTATCATTACAGCAATAACTTGTATTGCTATTACTGGTATTGATTATATTTCTTTTCAGTTACACACACTTGAAACTGGAAAGAGATCACATTGAAAAGCTAAGACTTGATGAGAAGAAAAGTTTAAAAGAGGAAGAAACAAAGAGAGTTCAACAATTAAAGGAGGAAGAAAGGATTTGGAAGACAGAAATGAAGGAGGAGAGTGAAAGAAGGAACAGAGAAGTGGAGAAACTAAGGCAAGAATTAGACAAGAAAACATCTGAGGAGGAAGCCAGGGGTGCAGAAATTCTTGATCATTGGTCATCATTACAGAGCCTTATGGAAAAAATTAATGTAAGCAAAGCTTTTGTGCAAACTGTGACAACAGTGCTTGCCTTTCAACCAAACTGCAATGCTCCACTTTTTGTCTCTTGTTACTGTTCTTTTGCAGACTTCAAGTGCCAAAAGTTTTTTTTCTGGATATAAAAATGCATCGAGAGAAATCAATATTAGGTTATATTTTTGAATCAAAATAACCCAAAGGAATTAGCTACAACGCTTACTTTTGCCAATTGATTTTCATTTCTAGATTGAAGCCATTCCTGGTGATTTTATGTCATCAATGTCACATCTTGACACACAGCTTGTATCTTTGAAAGAATCTTTGAATTCCTTGGAAGACAAAGATGTAAGTTTAATTTTAATATATATAGCCCTTAAAACAATATAAAAATACTTCATCTTCTATCATTGCCTCTTATAATTGCAATTTACTCTTGTTATTCCCTTTGTCAAATAAGTCAAAAAAGTGTTTTCTAGCTTACTCTAGAATATTACTCTTTCGTATAAACATAATAAAGCATTATTTGTGTTACTTGTATTGTATTTTGTTACTTATTAGCATGATAAAAATAATTTGTAGCAGGTTTTATGATAAACTGGTATAATTATGTAATGTTGTGAACAAATTATCAATATTCTTATCTTGCATTTTCCTTATAAGATTGTAGAATTTTCTACTACTGAGCTTTGGCAAATAAAAATAATGAAAAACAACCTATATTTAGCTGAATGACACAACTGTCTCTTCTCAGAACTTTTTTTTTGGTTTCTCCTTTGTTGCATCTCACAGAGAGAACTGAAGGAATACAAGGACCAGATTCTTTTACTTAAGAATCAACTTCTAGATATGGATCAAAAAGTTGAGGATGCTGGCAAGAAAGCTGAAGGCTCTACTCTAAAGATTTCATCATTGGACGAAGAATTGACTGTGGTAAAAGATTCAAACAAAGGTTTACGAGACCAGAATTCTAAGTTGGAAGGAAATGTTAAAAGTAAAGAGGAGGAACTGGCCAGATACACAGAGAAATTGGAGGAAATGAAATCATATAAAGAAAAGTTGGAGAATGAAGTTGTAGAGGTCAAAGGTCAACGGGATGACTTATTGATCCAGTTGAGGGAGAAAGAGAAAGATATCAAAGAGATGAACCAAACCATGAAGGAAAATTTACCAGTGTTTGCTCAGAACATTGAAGACAGCAAACAGGAATTAGCAAGGAGTAACCAACAAATCATGGAAAAAGACTCAAAGATAAGCGAGTACAAAGAGAGAATCAAAATTATGGAAGTGGATATTGCAAGTTATTTAAAAACAATTGAAGAGAAAGAATTGGACATGTCAAAACTTAAAGAGGATAAAGAGAAGTTGAAAGATGAAAATGTTTCCATAGCAAAAGAGAAAAATGATGAAATTATAAAGATGAAACAAGAATTAGCTGGAACGGAAGCCAAGCTGCTGATATTAATCAAAGAATCCGAAGAGAATGAAAAGGAAAAAATCTCACTTCAAGATAATTTGTCCTCTACTGCTGCTAGTTTCGAAGCAATGAAACAACAATCAGAAGAATCTGAGTCTAAGAGAATTGAAACAGAAGTAAAGCTACATGAGATTTTAAGGAACATAGAGGAATGTAAGACAATCAATGAAAAATTAGAGACAGAGAAGTCTGAGTATGAAAATAAGTCTCAATCCATGAATTTAGAAAGAGAAAGTCTATTGCAAACAGTAGAAAAGCTGACAGTAGAGGTAAAAACAAGCAAAGAAGCCAAGGAAATGCTCAACACAGATCTGATTTCAGTACAAGCAGAGCTAGAGTTTCTGGAAAAAGAACTTGGTGAAGAGAAAAACCAAAGAACGGTGTTGTTGCAAGATTCAGAAAATGTGAAAAAAGCTGAAGGGGCGAAATCACAACAGATAGCAGATTTATTCAGTCAGATAAAATCGTCTAAGGAAAGGACTGACCACTTAGAAATAATGGTCAAAGAATTTGAGAAAAAGATTGCTCAGGAAGAAGAAAACAACCTCTCATTATGCAGTGAGGTGAATTCTTTGAAAATCCGTCTGCAGAAAGAAATGGGTGATAAAGGTAGGTTGGAGGCAGAGCTGAAATCACAGATGGAATCCATGGTTGTGAAACAGCAGAAGATTGTAAAGCAGTACAAAGGGGCTTTGAAAGCTTTGGAGTCTAATGATGATGTCTTAGATGAAACAGATTGTCTTCAAGCAGGTAGTGAGAAAAATCCTTTGGTTGAAGGTGATGATGAAATGGAAATGCTTACCAGCATGGAAGAAGTGTTTGAAAAATTAAATCATTTATGTTCTCTGAAGCAGAAAGAAAACATGAGCAGTCAGGAGGTTGTCAACACATTATCAAATCAAGTAACATCCTTGACTGCCGAACGTGACCTCTTATTGAGACAGACAGACTCGGCTTTGGACGATGCCCATCAAATAAAGTCACAACTGACCAGTACTTCCGAACAACTAGCGATGGCATATTCCAATCTTGAGATTACTACCAATGAGAACAAATCGCTGACTTCAAAAATATCCATTATTGAAGAAGAAATTCAAAGATTAGAAGAAGACAAAGGGGAAATGATTTCAGGAATTGCATCTCTAAAAGAAGCTTGTCAGAAAGCTGAAGATGAGGCCCAAGATAGGTTATCTGAGAAAAGAGACATAGAAATTGAATTGGAAGATGTGAACAATCAATTACAGACTGCTTTGAGTGAAAAATTGAAATTGGATACTCTTGTTGAAAGTCTCCAATCACAAAGTAATTTCAGCACCAAAATTTTGGAGGAAAGCTTGACAGATTCTAAAAATGCCCTTGAAGCAGCAACAGAGGAAAAGCTCAAACTGGAAGGTGAGAATTTCTGGTTTTTGTTTGTTGTGCTATAGGAAAGATAGTGATGAAAAAAATACAATGATTGTAATAATTATAGTCTGGTCTCTCTAATGCGGACTTCTGTAATTCGAATCCCTCTGTAATTCAAACGATTTTTTGGGGAACAGATTTTTTTCTTATTATTTTTTAGTATTCCCTAATCCGGATAATTCTGTAATCCAAACAAATTGTCGGGTATGGAGGTGTTTGCATTATAGAGACCAGACTATTATTCTGATAATAAGGCTGATAATGATATGATGATGATTACTGCAATGATGACAATGATGATGATAGTAATATTTAGGAACATAATGCTTTTTTTGTGTCCCTCCGACAGGAAAGATAGTCAACCTCATAGCTGATGTAGGGAAGGCAAATGCCATAATCAAAGAACTCAAGGATGAGAATGATAAGTACAAAGAGGAATTAGACAGTGTAGATAATGATACTATGTAAGTATATATTTTTATGCTGTTCTCTATCTCATCCTCCCTCTATCTCCATTCCTTAATCACTTTTGGCTGTGAACTAGATTAATGATATAAACGTTATCAAGCATTCAATCTTTTTATTAATGCAAGACATCCACATTTAACCCATAAAAACCTCATTAGTAGTATGTATAAATTTATGTTTACTTTCGCTATCAAATTATTTCCTCATTCATTTGGTTTTTGTGTTTGGTTGGTCAGATCTGCCGATGTAAAAGAATTGAAAGACAAAATAGAAAAAGAGAGAAAAGAACATGAGTCATCCATAGATCTGCTTAATTCACAAATATCTGCCTTAGAGTTTGAGCTTGGCTCAGAGCAGATTGCCAATGACTACAAGTATAAGGTAATTAGGAAGGAAGAATGTGTTTTTTTTGTTGAGAATTTGTTAATTTCATTTTTATTTTACAATCATTTAATTGTTAAATTACCAATCATTCTACCTAATGTTTGCAATGGTTCCTATTGACGACATTGTCAATAAATTCATCAAAAGGACACGGACAATAGGCAACTGGCAATTAACGCCTATTAGTAGAAATTACAGACAACATCATGAAAGTGTTACAATTTTTTGAATACATGCACTCATATTACTTATGATGAGCTCGTGCATGTAAAAGAAATCTTGTTCAAAATAAGCTAAAATTTCATTAAAGAATCAAGAATCATATTTTTGAATGTGTATTTCTGATAGATAAATACTATTTTGGTGTACATTAGCCTAATAGATTCAAACTAAAACCAATCGTTATGAACTGGATTTGATTCCTAAATATACAAAAGTCAAAAAACAAAACAAACATATTATTATGATCATTCCTTTTTCGTCCTTCTTTGTTGATGATGATATATTTGTTCTGTTGTTTTACATTTAACATGATTTTTTTGTTTTTGATTTACTCATCCTGTTTTAACAAAAGTTAGCATTCCTTACCTTCATCTAACTTTTCGGCCCTTGACTTTAAATCAATTCAGGATGCTGAGCAAAACTGTTGTAACTTAAAGATCTAAGAACCTAAGTCTTTAGAATATTGGCTGTAACTGTAATGTATCAAGAGTACTGGGAAATTAAATAGGGCTTATATTACTCTTAATATAATGTAATGTTACAATCTTCAAAAAATGTCTGAAAACAAATCTTTGGGGGACATTTGTTGTTGTGAGTGGGGGATGTTACTGAGTCACCTTAAGAAATTACAACTTTAATTAACTTCTCTGAGAGCACATTGGTTTCATTTTTTTTATTGGAGTAGAGATACAGCAGTTTTGATCTGTGATTGCAAATGTTGTTGTGATTGACTTTGTACTTTACTTTAGCCATTGAAGTTGATTATTAATTTCCCTCAGACAAGCGATTGTAACGAAGAAATTCAAACTCAGGTCAATGAGTTGGAATTGATTGTGGATTCTCTCAGAGAGGAGAATTCACAGCTAAAGAAGAAGTTGGAAGAAGACGAAGGATTCCAAACTTCAAAGGTATCAAAAACTGACAGTAAAAACATATTAACTTGACTTATGTCATAAATTCTAAGTGTATTATATTTAATTTTCCTCTAGAGAAAGCACCAGAGATGATATTGTATGACATAAAATGGTTTTGGGATACAAAACCAGATGATGTTAGATCTAAAATTTTATTCAATGTCAAGTAGATATTATTATTTTATAGTTTAGGTATGTGTATCTCTGCTTAAAAAAATGTAATGTATATTGTATTGAATAAATGAGTGACTAAAGGTATTGTATCAATTTTGGGTTTCATCAATTGAATTCCTTTTATAACTTTCATTTAATATGATAGAGCTCATACTATAGGTTAGAAAAATATTAAATGTTTTGTTTGGTTTTTTTTTTGGTTTTTTGTTGTTGTTTTTTTTGCTTAAAAAAAAATTTAATCAGTTTTCTCCTGATTTCTATTACATTGCAAATGGCAATTTTATGGAAAACCTGCAATATTTTCATTTATTATGATTACATTAATTGATCTAAATCTATTCTTCAAATTCTTTTTTATTTATGATTTTTATATTTCATTCAGGCATCAGAATATCAGAAAGAAATTGCTCGTCAAGATAGACAGTTGTCTGAAATGTTGCATGAGTTAAACGAGGTAACTTATTTAATATCACAACCTTTGATGTGTAAATTATTTAATATCACATTCTTTGATGTGTAAATTATCACCAATTAATGAAATCTTTCTTCAGGGGAAGAGATTTTTTGCGCATAAAGCAATATTACTTCAAAATTATGTACGGAAGAACACGTAACAAACATGCTTGAAGCGAATTGATGGAAATAACAAACGATTATCTATTCTGCATTTTCCCCCTCTTTTTTCAACAAATTTTTTACGCCTGTAATGAACACACGATAACGAATTGACGGCTTTAACGAACATGTATTCTTGCCCGCCACCCCTTTTTTTCTTCTTTGTTCGCGACTGAAATAACCATCTAGCCCATATTGTAAGTTCCACAAGTAGGCTAGCCTACTAGCATCGTCGCGCTGGCATGAATGAAGAGAAATGGTTATTGTTAGTTGCGAAGATTTAAAAATAAATTATCCATCGTGTCTCATGCACCAATAGCCAATAGTGTACAGTCTCTTTGGTAGCCAGGCAAAGGCTAGGCCTCTCCATCTCTTTCACGTGGCTTTGTTGTGGTGTGTAAACTTGATTCTCTGATTGATATTACCAGTATTTGATTTGATTAGATATATTACATGTACTTCCTATTTGTTCGACTTCAACATGCAAGTACTAAGGGAAGTGAACAGAGGGAAAATACTGAAAGTTGACATCTGCAAGAAATATAATAATTATATTGCGGTCTTCATTATCAACAGTGCTGAAGGAACAGGCGAAGATTAAATCTTCATTAATGAATATCAACTTTTAAACAAGAAGATGAGGAAATCAAAACTGGGACATTGGGACATCTGGACATCTAAATAATAAGTCAATAGATAAAATAAAATAAAACAATAAAAAGTTGATAAAAAAAGAAGATAATAAAAAACTGGAGAACAATATAATAAAAACGTCACCAGGTCCGGCTTTGAACCCAGAGCTCGCCGCTTTGTAGCCAGTGGAATCCGCAATAAGGAAGGAGGGGGAGAGAGAGAGAGAGAGAGAGAGAGAGAGAGAGAGAGAGAGAGAGAGAGAGAGAGAGAGAGAGAGAG
>JASKDV010198779.1:0-11044 GCA_032466395.1 Aegires albopunctatus
ACAGTGCCTTTCTAAATCTTGCAGAGTCACGTGGCAAGATGAAAATTGGTCGTTGATTTCTACCAGCTTTGACCAGGCCTGTGTTATCGAGGTCCAAAAATAGTGAGGTGAAAAAAAACGGATTTTTTTTAATTTAAGAAAAATTGCAAAATTTGTGGTAAATTGCGGCAAAGAGCAAATTTTGCCGCCGCAAAAAACCACGATGACAGATTGTTGCCAGGATTCCAAGGAAGTTGTCACGAGTCATAACCTCAAAAAATAGCATGATTAATACAATTTTTTCATAAGGGTAATTGACAAAAAATGCTTTTTAATTTAATAATTCTTGAGCTTTACCCATATTTGTTTGTGGATTTTCAAAATGATGTTGGGACAAAGAAAAGTAGGCCTACACGTGCCAAATGAAATTGAAAGAATGGTATTACAAAAAAGTAAAGAAGAAAAGAAAAATAATTCAGTTAAATCTATGCTATGTAAAGTCATAAATCTAATCAATATAAATAAATGTTACAAATCAAACATTTATAAATATACAGTATCTATATATAGACCTAGACAAAGAGAGTACAATGAGAATTGATAATAATACCGAGAACATTGAAAAAGATTTTCTTACCTTTCTGAAGTAAGGAGTCTCAATGACAACATTCTTGGACCAATAGAGACGGATGTTGGGCTTGTCAGTTATTCCCATAAATATCAGGAGGCCTAGGAAGCTTCTCATTTCAGGAATAGTGGTCCCATCCCATTTCTTTAGGTAGTGGTACTCAGAGTAGACAGCTTTCACGTGATCTGCATAACGGTTTGTTTCACGAACAAAGATGTCAAACATGAGCTCCTTAAAAACATTTAATAATAATAAAGGGGTAGCCCTAGGTCGATAATTCGATGGTCCGGCACGTTGTGCACTAGATCTAGAAGTACTGGGCTGATCCAAGTATAAAAAACTATTGTCTGTATCACGTACAGTTGAGACTAGCTGCTTGCTGTTTGTGAAGAAAGAATGAGAAGCAGGGACTGGATATGAAGTTGCATTTGGTCTTTTAACCCTTTCCTTTGTAGCTCCTTTTGTACTTTGGATAGGCGTTTGATTTCTCCATCCCATTGTTGATATGTTCTTTTGGGTTTTACAGTTTCGATATTGGCTGTGATAGATTCTTCAATCGATTCTCAAATAAATTTCCACTGCTCAGTAGCTGTTTTGTTCTCACCCCCTTCCACCTCCAATAGCTGTTCAGTGAGTTGTTGTTGGTCTTTAGCTCTACATTCGTCATCATATCTTAGCTGCGACCTGTCCCTTTTCTATCCTATACTGGTGGTTTTATTTGGCTTCCAGATATTGTATGGGGTGAACAAAAACTTTGTTTTTACTAATTTGTGGTCTGACGACGTAAGCGTTCCACCATATGATTGAGAGTCTGTTATTAGGTGTTTTTGGCTTTGTTTGCATATGATATAGATCTAGTCTATTTGGTTGTAGATATGTGCTATGTTCCCATCTTTGTCTTTGCGAACATTGACCCAAGTAGTGATATGTCTTGCTGCTTTATTAAAGGCGGAATTGGTAATGAAAAGTTTGTTGTTTTCACAAAATTCGGTAAGTCTATCACCATTTTCATTTCTGTACCCTCTTGAAAAACTGCCTATACTCTTTTCTCCCTCTTTCTTTTTCCCTTCCTTCGAATTGAGATCACCAGCTATTATCACTAGTGTGTTATGTGTAATGGTGTCGAGAAGTGTTTGTAAGTGATGGTAGAATCTTTCTATTTCGTCTTGGTTGCTATTTGCTTGTTGTTGAGTAGGTGCGTAAACGTTAATAATTGTAATATTTAGTCAATATATCTTGATTATAGCTCATCAAAATCTGAGCAATGTTGTTTTCTTTTTGAACACCTGTTATAAATAAAAGAGATGATTAATGAATGAAATGATAGTCATAGCATGCTGTTATTGACCCGCTGAAGAATCGCAGTTTTAAACATAAGATAAGAAAGGTGGATATGTGGAATCATGATGTTCAGGGTTTGTTTTTGTTTTTTCTTTCTCTCCTTGAATGTTTGAAAATTTGAATATTTTTTAGCTCCTTTGAAAAGCCTCTTTCTTGAAAGGATAAAAATATTTATTTTATTACCATGTCAGTATTACTTATGATTTACCTTAAATTTTTTCAGGGTTTCACAAATTCTGCTTTGTGATTTTCATGCTAACAGCAACAATCCATATGACCATAATGTGCATTGTGTTTAAATATGGAAGGAAAGCTGCAAAACTTGCTCTTACGCACAAGGTATGAATGATAATCTGAAGAATTGCTGTAATGTCTTGACCTGTCCTGTCTTTATGATGCAATTCAAAAAAGGAATGCTAATTACAAGTCTCTCGTAGTGAGGACTCACTTCAGTAATTGAAGTCAGCTATCTAAAGGCACTTATGAGAGCATTGCTGGCCACATTGGCTTAACACCAGAGTTGTTAATCAATATTCACCATTGAAACTTGCTGGTTGATTGACAGTGTATAAGATTACATTATGATATTATATCTTTGGCGCACTCTTTAAAAAATCATGGCTTTTTAGCATTGTCTCTTGTTATTTCACTATGTATCTTACCATTGCAAAAATATCAGACTGCATGTCTTGTCTAAAGTATTCTGTGTTTCTCTCAGTAAGGGTAAGTAAAATGTCATTGTAAATTGTAGGCCTTGGCCATAAAAGGTAGATAATAAATGGGATATTTAGTCATTCACTTATTTATTTATTTTTGCATCTAGTATAAGAATTAACAGGTATTACATTTTCAGTAAACAGTGAACAGTTATTGATTGGGTTGAGAGACCCAGAAATGTTGCTATTTGTGTCTTTCATGTTATATTTTATCAGAAAATTGTTAACGTTATAATATGTTTATTTTTACAGGAACAGCGATCCGCCACATTGAAACTGGTACTCTTTGTTGCCAACATCACTGCCTTCCTTTTTGCTTTATACTTCTTCTACAGACATAACAATTATTGTGAACATGGAGGTATTGAATAATATAATATTCTAAGTTTATTGTTTTATTTAAGTCTTAATTAATCAAAACTATATTTGTTTTCCAGCAGCCATGTTTTAATTATACATAATAATTCATGTCAAATACAACCTTTGAATGCATTGATAAATTTCTATGTTCCAACAAGAAATCTGCAGGTGAAATCTGATAATTTTAGCCTCAATAAGCTAACAATATATCATGAAAATCTTATACTTATGAAACCTTGGCTCTCCTTTTGTGGAATTCTTAACCACTTGAATCAGATAAATATTGTTGATTGCAAAAACACTCGCAAACATCTGATTTTAACAGATATTTATATTGCTGATCTTTTTGTATCTTCAAGCATTGCATTGGAGGAAGTGAAAATAGTTCCGCTTTATTCCTTTAATTGTTAAAAAGAAAGGAGGAAGAAAGTTGTACATTAATTGATGAGGTCTTCAAAGTATTCATTGTATAAATGCTATATCTGGAAGTATGGAACTCACTCCCTTCTACTTCAAGGCTAGTGCCTTGTATTGCAAGTTTTAAGAAGGTTTTAAAGATGCATCTTGTTACAAAATATCCTTGTAACTAGATTTTTGCCTGTTGTGTTTTAATGTGTCATTTTATGTCACTTTATTACTGCTTTTGATTTATATTGTTCATCATAATTGTTGTTGAATGCAGCTTTAATTATTTTATCATACTTTTTATTTATGATAGAAAAGCACTTTGAGGTTTTGGAAAAAGATGTATTATGAATGTTCTTTTATTATTATTATTATTATTTTTGTTATTATTACTAGAAAAGACCAGTTGGGGTAAATATATTTTTGCTTTTTCCACTTGCTACTACAAGGGTCGTTCGGAAACTAATGTGAAATTTGTTATAACTTGACACATTTTTATATTAACTTATTCAAACTTACACCAAAGTTCCTCACTCTATTTGTCTACTTTTCAACGTAGTCGCCTTGTCGATCGATGTATTTTTGCCAACGGCGTGCCAATAAATGTATGCCTTCACTGAAGAAAGTTCCGTCAAGTTTAGCTATCCAGACTTTGACTTCGTCAATGAGGGCTTCATCAGTTTCAAACTTGAGGCCTCCAAGGTGGCGTTTTAGGGGACTTAAAAGATGATAGTCAGACGGAGCGAGATCAGGACTATGGGGTGTGTGGGGTAATATTTCCCAACCATAACATCAAAACCAGTCTTTTGTCAAAATTGCTGTATGGGGCGTGGCATTATCATGCAAAAGAATAACGCCCTGAGTCAAAAGTTCTGACCTTTTGCATCGCACAGCTTCTCTAAGTTTATCAAGAGTTGCACAAAACCATAAAGTCAACAAGAAGAACATTTTTTGAATTCTAAAACACGGTAGCCATTAACTTTCTCGCCAATTGTTGGACTTAAAACTTTTTCACAGGCTGCAAGAATGGATGCTTCCAAGTCATGGAATCCCGCTTCGATTCAGGGGTTGCGCGGTGTACCCATGTCTCATCCACAGTTATCAAATGATTGAGGAAACAATTGTTGCCATATCTCTTGAGGTCTCCCCTAGGCCCTAAAACGTGAGACACAGCAGTTTGTTCATGTCGTTTCAAAAGTGTCTAGAGGCAATTAATGGCTGCAACTTATGATCTTCGGTGAGCTGTTTGGGAACCCATTGTGCGGAACCTTTTGAAATCCAAGCTTAGAATGAACAATATCATGTACAGTGCTTGGTGAAATCTCTAGGATGGTAGCCATTTCCCTGATTTTAATGTGCCTATTCATCCTTATCAGCTCATCAATGCAATCAATGTTTTCATCACAGGTGGAGGATTGAGGTCTGCTAGTGTGTAGCTTATCCCCAAGGCTAGTGTGGCCTCCTTTAAACAATTAATTACAACCATATACCTGCTTTTTTCTCATAATATTCTCACCATATGTGGTAAATTTCTTTATGAATTTCGGTTAGATTTTTTCCATTTGCCTTAAGAAATCTAACGACTCCACTGACTTCTATCTTTGATCAATTTTCAATGGGGGTAGCCATCTTGTTTTTGTTATATCAACATGGGACATTCAATGACAGTGTTGAGACTTAATGCAGAGATTGTGCGTTTAATAAGCTTTTGCACACCATTTACAATGTTGGTTCGTTCGAAAGTTCTGAAATTTTCACATTAGTTTCCGAACGACTACCAGATTTTCGGAATTGCTATCCCCTTCCCACCCTATTTCTTCAAAAAGCGTGACAATAATATAAGGCGAAAGCCAATGCTTGTGGAACACAGATGAGGCCAAATTTGGTGTCTCTAGGTGCTGTAGTCTTTCTTGCAAGTGTCTATATAATTTCAGCCTTATTTTTATATAATTATTTTTATTATATACTTGAAACTAGATCAAGAAGAATGTTTTGTAAATAATGTAATCAGCGCATTCATTCTGTTTTATTTCATTTTATTTCATTATCAGTGTACAGTTTCTTTGGACTTTTTGAAATCATTGTCATCGTGACCAATATTGCTTTTCATGGGACTGCCATGATAGACTTCAGCACAACAAACGTTGTTTTGCAAGATATGGATAGATGACGCTGGAGGAATTTTATGTGACATTTTTTCTTCATGTTTCATTTTAATACCTTTCTTTTCTAATACGTTTTGTTTACTAACAATTTTTTAGGGATTCATTTAATCTGTCTTCTTTTAATTGAAGGACAGATAACAAATAATAATGATAAGTTCTGAAGATTTTATAACTGTGTTTGCATTTACGGCACTGTGTTTGCCTTTACTCATCAAAACATCCCATTCTTAATCCTGGAGTATGGTTGAAATATAATTACCAAATAGAGTGTTTCTCCAAAAATGTGATATGTTTATGCAGACCTTATAGGGCATGCATTGCACTCTCAGAATATCCCCTTCCAGCATTGAAAAGTCATTGAATGGACTATCTTCTCCTGGGCAACAAATATAGTGGAGTCCCCGTAATTCGAACTCAGATAATTCAAAGAAAATTGACAGCCACCGGATGGAAAAAGGGTATCCAAAGGAATTTGAATTAAGTGAGTTCCACTGTATAGGAGGGTAAGAAATAGTAAGAGATGTTGCTCAAAGCATGGAGATAAATAACTTTAGATGAGAAAACTTAAATGTCCAGAAAATAACATTTTAAGGACTTGGAAACCAGCTTGCCGAGGACCAAGACTTATCCTTTTGTTTTCTTTTTACATTTATGTAAATTGATAGACTCAATTAGTCTATATTGCTTCAATCAGATCTGGTATTTCTATTACTATCAGTGTGATATTTTTTTCTATTTCTCAAAGTCTCTCCTGGGTAGCAATGAAAATAAGAAAGAACCCTTTCTAAATTTTTCCAAATTCCAAATTCCAAATAATTTTACTGCTGAAAATGAAAAATATTAAACCAGATTTAAAATATTCACATCTTTTTTTTTTCTTCATAATTCTGGTTTCTTGTTATTTTGGTTGTAGACAAGCATAAGCTATGTTGTTGTTTTTTTCTTTTTCTTTTTTTTTTCATAATGATTTTATCATATAAAATTTGTTATAATATAAAGATGTTTAAAATGTTGTATTCCTTTATAAATAAGCATTCTCTTTAATATTGTGATTTATCATTCTTGGATGATAACAATTTTCATATTGACAACCATCAACTTTATAACATATGTCTGTTATCATGAAATGCTGACTGAATATACAATCAATTATTTTAATTTTTTTGCCCCTCCATAGAATCTTCAGCTGGAAGATATAGTGCCTTTTAAAGCTCTTTTAGCTTTTAGCTTTTCTATTAGCTAACTAAAGTTTAGGGTTATATTATGCAGTTTTCACTCCAAGGCTTTTTGCAGAAGCATTTACTGGTCATATAACTTGATTATAGGAATTCACCAGATGGCAACACTGTGCCTCAAATAGAGGAAATTACCAATGTGAATTAGTTGTGAATCAAGGTCTTAAACAAAACAAAAAAACAAAACAAAAATCTGTCCGGAAATAATCATTGTAACTTTTTTCAATTTTCTTTGGAGCACAGTCAAAACTAAGACAATAGCCTACTTACAGATGTTAAATAATGGTTACAGATGTTCAATAATGGTTACAGAAGTTCAATAATGGTTGAGGTTCATGAGAATGGTTGTAAAGGGAAAACATCTGAATTATATCTATAGTAGATTATTTTTATTTTTTCAGTCTATTAAACCCAGTCTATGATGATTGGTTGTCATAGGATTTTAAATGCCATGTTACGATATAGAATATTTTAATGTATCCTGTATTTCCGACAAGATCTACTTCAAGAGCTGACATACTACGCAGGAAATAATTCCAGGAGAAGAGAAGCCAGTGGTATAATCATCCTACACTTTTTACAAAAGAAATGAAAGAGTGAAATCTTATGAAATATATAGTATTGTCTTTACTGGAGGTCACAAAACTCATGTCTTTTTCAATAATTTTAGTGCAATTATTTTGGCTCGTTTTGTCTTTTGTCTAAGCTTTCAAATTTTTAATCTCTATTGTTAATTATCTTGTGAAAGAATTATGGCTTTCAATGTAGGAAAAATCTAATTTCATTTCATTTCAAGATCTTATGGGTCAATGGTCACATTGCCGTGATGACACAACTGATTTTGTGACGATTTATTTTAAATTTCCAGCGTACATTGGCATTGGGATGGCAACTTATATATATATAAAAAATGTAATAAAAATTATTTATTGTCTGTGTAATTCTCTTAAACGCGTATGTCTGGTAAAATTTATGAGTAGACATAAGTGTTTAGAGAATTACACCGATGATGCTGTTACTATGATGTCATTTTGGCCATTGGCTAATTTGCAAAGTGTGATAATTTTTCTTATTATTGTACTTTACTAGATACATGATCTCTGGTCATAACAGAATTATGCCAGAATCATGATCATACAACTGTAGGCCTACCATAAATTAATTTATGATGATATTGATAAAAAGATGTGAAGAGCTTATAATGTTTTTTAAAAAACCTTAAGATCAATTTTTTTTCACATTTTAATTTAATGTAGGCGCCTAAGTGATAACTAAATTGTTGCACATGATTTTAACATTAAAACCAGATATGAGAGTATTCTATAGTTTAACATTGAATCTTGATTGCCATGTGATAAATTTTAATCCTTAAATGAAATTGAATATGTAACTAACTACGCATGTTTTGTCTACAAAGGTGCTGTAATGATTTAAAAGGCATATTTATTTAGGGTGCTGTGAATACATTTTATGGCTAGATCTACCATTGAAATAATACTAAAAAGGTTGCATCAAGGAAAGGGAGTTAAGATGATGATATTAGACAGGGTGCTCCAACTCATTTCTAACTAAATTGCCTCCCCAGCTCTGCTGTGCCCCAACCATTCAAGCTGCATTCAGCTTGATTATTCTCATGGTCATAGCATTTATTTGAATCTGCCAACAAAAACAGTATATCAAATTTCAAATGAAAGCTATGATATTTGATATTGTTTAAAAAAATTGCCGTAAACAGGCATCAGAGCAGAAAATATAGATGTCTTCAAAGCCGGATTAGGGCAGGGTAATTATTTATGAGATCAGATGCACACTCTCAGACCCTGAGCACATATTCCAAAATGGCATAAACAAAAAGAGTACAATAAAAGAAGAATATCAGAATAGATATGAATATAATTTTTAAGTTGGAATGGATGTTTAAGATACAAGAAGCACAGGTTTCACTATTCCCTTAGAGTTCGATATTTGGGAACGTGTGCTGCAAGAAGAATACTTGTAGATAATTAGGAATGGATATAAATAACATTTGCACCAGGAGATTGTATTTTTGGTTTGTTTCTCTTTCTGTTGGAATTCTTCTATTTATTGTATCATGAATTTACCTTAATATTAATATTCACTAATTTTATATTATTATCATCATCATCATCATCATCATCATCATTATTATTATTACATATTGTATGAAGTAACAATCAGCTCTTTATTTAATTGGCCATGTCAAGGTTGATACTATCCCTTTCTTATCTTAGTAAAAAAGAAAATCTATTTATTTGATTGAATAAAAATTAAATGATAGTCTAATGATGGTGATTTAAACATCTGTAGCTCTAGTTTCCCCCAACATAATTGTATAACACTACTTTACAACTTCTAGTTCTAGACACCTACTCTGATTTTTAAATCATGAAATACACCACACAGTCCAAGTCTAAGGCTTACAGTAATCTTGGTATTTGACATTTTTTCTGGACTATAATTTTATGTTATGAACACAGTGCATGAAGGAAAGTGGTAAACAGAACTGATATAAATAAAAACCAGGATCAAAATGAAATGAATCAAAACATTACTAAAATTGAGATGAACAGAAACATTTTTCATTAATTAAAATTTGTTTAAATGTATTTGAGTGTATTTTATTTTTGACTTGTTTCTACATGTATTTCTTATGTTTTATTTTCAATTTTCTTTTGGTCGTGAGATTCATGAAAATCTTCTCTTGAAATTCCACTTGGATTTTGAATTTACATGTTGAGTTTATCACATTTTTATTTGTAATTGTCCACAACACAACTGTGCTTTTTAAGATGTTTTTACATTTATTTTCTATTACCAAATTTCATGTGTATTCAATTTCTAGTTGATAGATGATAAAATCATTAATATAAAATAATATATTACATTCCATTGAAACATTTGGATAATACCCATATACTTTTTCTATGAATGCCATTCTCTAAATGCTAAATTCTAAAGTTGGTTGTTCCCTCCTATAACAAGGGTGGCCAACCTTTACGTACATTATCATATGTCAACTTTTTCTCATACGGTTTCAGATGCGCCATAAATCTCTTGTACAGCCTCCTCCCTTCCCCACAGCTACTTTTTGTAGAAATTATACATTTTTATATATTTATAAATTATCTATCATAAGGATGCAACTTCTATTCATGCAATGTGCCACATAGATTGGCCATCCTTGACTTATAGTAACCCATCTCTCTCCTTTCTTCTTCCCAGTCATAGACGCATATGCACATACCTACACAATGAAATGTTCTGTTCACTGTTACTGCTGATAGTTACTGGTAATAATTGAATGCATTTAATATGTGGAATAATCCCAAAAAATACAGAAAACATGTAAACAAAAGAAAGAAACAAAAACAACAACAACAAAGCATTCCCACCTACCTTAGAGGATTTTTTTCATTTTCTCTTTATTTCGTAAATGTATCTTATCTGCGTTTTTGGGGTTTTTAAAATTTATT
Organism: Aegires albopunctatus; assembly: GCA_032466395.1. Lineage (NCBI taxonomy): Eukaryota > Metazoa > Mollusca > Gastropoda > Nudibranchia > Aegiretidae > Aegires > Aegires albopunctatus. The sequence continues at coordinate 10,324 of JASKDV010198779.1, forward strand.
AAATGTCATTACTTATCAAAAACCCCATTGGCCCAAAACCAACCCTGTTCATTCATGACAGTTGGATATTCTGCTGGCCAGTGATTCACATTATGCTTGTCATTGGAATCATTATTATACAGCCCCACGGTATGCCCCCCAGGATGTTAATATGTTACTGGTTAGGAAATGGCCTGCCGGGGGACTAGTGGATGTAAAGTCTGTGAGATTGCTTTGAGTGGAAACAGGGACTATTGATCCATCTTTATCTTTGTAACATTAATGTACACATACATATTATGTATATTTTTTTCATCATCATCTGTCACTTACACTTTACTTAGCAAGTACTGGGTAACTTAAATGTCTGAAATTCCCTTCCTTCTGTTCTTATTATTCTAATAGAGTTTCAACCTCATTGTTAAGCATCAGGGGGCTGATGTGATGCAAAATTTTAGCAGAAATTCTAATTAAACCTAGACATCATAGTAGATACATAGAGGGTCTTCAACATTGCAGTGTAATCCAAGTGTGAGAAGTTCGTGCCCCACTTTAGCATTCTCTACTTTTAGGCCAAAAGGTTAAGCTCTTTAATTAATCAACCTACCTCTGTGGCACTGCATGACTGCTAATGCCAGCATCATTGTATGAAATTATGATCTTTCTTAAGAACAGACTTTTTTTTAGTTTTTTAATTATTTTTTAAATTTAAATGACTGCCTATTTAGCCTTCTCTTTTTTG
>JASKDV010198790.1:0-11044 GCA_032466395.1 Aegires albopunctatus
TCCCTCCTCTGAGGGGACAAAACAGCCTGATAGACAGAAGATAGAGGACAGATGGGAGAAGAAGCTCCCATTCCCTGTTCGCCTCTTATGACCCGCACATGGAGAAGCGTTGGCCCTATTCTTTACCCCCGGGAACCACACGGGGGAATGGATAAGTAATGTGAGAAGCAGATGTATTAACTACTTAATAGCTGTGGTGAAAGCTTATCAATTTCAGAAATTGATAAGCAATAAAAAATAAATATAACAATTTTTATCAAGAAGCAATAAGGATGGCTTTGTGAAAAGAAAAAATATAAGTTGAAACATTATTTTACTACAAAATGCATAAGCAATGACTTGAATTATTATAAACGACCCTTTCTTTCTTTATCAATATGCAAATATACATGGAAGCAATTTGACAGGCGTTATTGTCATAAATAAATTTTAATCATAATCATTATCCTATGAGAAGTTGTTGTTTTTTTTATAAAGGAGTCTTCCTCAAGGACATTTATATAAAAAAATAGAGAACCAAATTTACATCAAAATGGATGAGTTTGTTGGTTGGGTGTGGTGTAGTTGGGGAGAGAGTGGGAGGAGTCCAACTATTTGTCAACGACAAAGGTAGGACAGCAGGGTTGATCATTGTCCTGACATTATATTCATTCATTGTTATTGTAGTCTTTATAAACTCTGAGTGTTAGCTAGGCCTAGATATTGTCCCTTTATAAAATGTATTGTGCATTAATATAGTTACACACTAAAACACACATGCATAAACCTGCGAGCTAGACAGAGTGTTAAAAGAGCTGATTTTTTTATTTACCCTGAAAATTTGGGTACTTAATGATGCAACAATTTTAAGCAAATGTTATGGCCATTGTTGCCATTTGGAGGAGTTATTAACATGAAAAAAGTGATTAAATTGGAAAATTGGGTAGTTTGGTTAACCATATACCGGTAATTTTGTTAAGTTCAATTTGTTGTTCACGACTTTATTAAAAGCTATTTAAAACAATCATGAAATACATCACAGTTATGGCATTATTTTACTTAGATCATCAAGCATTTAAGAATAGACACCAATTAATTAATTCAAAACAGGCACATGACAACTCTAATAATCTGGTGAAAGTGTTCAGTTCACTCTTTCAATTTTTTAAATTTCAAATTGAATATCTACAGTATAGATTTATTGACTGACTGAATCTGTCATTAAAATGATATCAAGTGAAAAGGTAAAGGCTCAAGAATGTTGCTGCTCTGACAACTTTCATCAAGTTATTACGTTGCAAATGACACATATTACATTGAATATAATATTGCACATGTTTAAATCTCCTATGAGGATGAAGTAATGTTACATATTTTAAACAATTCATTGGGGACAACAAGTTACGCGGATGATACTACTATTATAAATTAGTTTACATAAACCCACTCTATATCATTCAAAAATAGCTGAAATATACCCCTGAGAGGTGGAAGAAAGTTTAAAGGTATCACATGAGAATATACTTTTTACTGGAAAAAAAAACAACAAGAAAATAAAGAGAAGGAGGAGGAAGAAGGAAAAGAAAAAGAAGAAGAAGAAAAAAATGTCCAAAGATCAGGTCTGGAAACATTGTTTTTTAAATCAAGAGAGCAAACAGCAAACATAAAAACAACTTTCAAACACATAAATTGCAAATGGTTCTGATCATTTTGGTCTTGCATATTATTTAAAGGAACATTGCTAACACTAACATATTCTTATACATTATTCTTTGGCCATTGAGATCATTAGTTTAGTTTTCTCTAAAAGTTCTTGGGCAAGTTCATGGTGTGAAGAGGGCTCCTCTAGCTTTGAGGTTGCATTTTCCAAAAGTGTTATCGTACAGCTCAAAGGGACATCATGAAATTGGAGACTGTCAGGGTTCTGTGATTGAAAGAAAACATTTGTAGGACAAAGATACAGATTTCCCTTGTTGGACATTATGAAAATTATGAACACATGGAAGATTATTATCATGAAATGCACCATTACAAAAATTGAACACAATCCGGTTTTTGTTCTTAATTATAAAATCATCTGGGCTGAGAAACTTAACTTTTTGCTTGAACTAGCTTTACAACCAAAAGTTGAGCATATGCCAATATAAAACCTCAAAAGATCAGTAAATTATTCTATTGTTTTCTAAAACTTTTGGTGACAATTATTTAATCCCAGCATAGAAAAATGACATTTAACAATTTAGGCAATTCTAATTTTCTGCAAGAGCTAACCTCCAAAGTGACATGTTAAGCGTAACACTAAAAGTTTGGTAAAAAGTCAAGGCAATTAATTTGAAATGGTAAAGTTACCAGAGACTGAAGCCAACGAGTCAGAGTAGTCGACATGCTTGCTAAATGCTGGAAATTGTCGTCTAAGTTGCGTCTAAAAATTTCATAGCTGACACGCTGACCAGCAATGTTCAACAGTTGTATACCTATTTCCTCTTGGTCATTGACAGTGACTAATATCTGGAGAGAAAAAAGTGAATCAAGAATTTCAAATGATGAGATTAAACTCAAGAGAATATTATTCCTCCTTCAAAACTCGGCGAGGGGATAATGCATTGTTTCTATCAACTCATTAAATGGAAAATCATCATGAAAATTGAAAATGAAAAATATCTTATTTATAGAAGACGAAAACTCACCTCTTCCCCTAATTTGTCATGTCCAAATGAGTACAGCTCACAAACATGGTGCCTTTTAAGGAGATCCATATCCAAGCCAAAATCTTTGGCAAGCTCCAATGCAACCTAAAAAATTAAAGTTAAAGATAAAGTTCCAAGTATATAGCCAATATAGCATTTATTTCAGAGGCCTCTAAGTGCTTTTCAATGACTATTCACTTCCTCTGGCCAACATCACAGAACACATAGGACAAGACTGGCAGCCTGTTTGGCGCAAATAGGAAGACAACATTGTTGTAATGGCAAGGTGCTCATTCACAGTATGAGATAAATGTGACAAAGTATTTTGCATAAGGCATTAAGGACACATTGCCAATGAGCTATTGTTATTAAGTAAATTTTCATCTAACTGTATTATATCCCACATGCAGAGTTGACTACCCAAAATGTTGGCCTTCAGGCACAAAACTTTTAAGAACGAGGAACAGGCACACATTATCAGGAACACCATTAAAAGGTCAACGTGACCTTGAAATGCCAGTATACAGCAATTTATTCTGTAATACATGTATTAATGTTATTATAGCATTGCACATGAGGGACTTATCTTTTGTTGCAAGTTATTAAAAAAAACACACTCACACACACACCTCTCTCTCTCTCTCTCTCTCTCCCCCTCTCTCGCGCTCGCTCCCTCCCGCCCTCCCTCCCGCCCTCCCTCCCTTATGTCATAGAGTTAGATGCGAACACGATCAAGCAGTTAGCGAGCAATTGGAAGTCTCTCGCAGACTTGGCCTTGCCAAAGTTTTGATCGGGCTGCCCGCTCCAGGTGTATACGCTAACACAGAAGAAGAAAGGATGATTTTAAATTAAGTTTTTTCTTCTCTAAGTTTTTCATTGCTTCTGATTTTTCCTTGGGATCATAAGAGATTGACTTTGACCATTTGTTTGAAAACCCAGCCAGGAAAAGGTCAAAAGTTCTATCCAATAATATACCTTTCAAATTAAATCAGTGCTTCAAGTATAATCGTGTAAATTAAAAACCTGCATTTTCCCATGTTTCCTCAATTTGCCTTTATTATTAAAAGAAAAAATTCTAAACCTACTTGAGCCCATTTAAAAGCAGCTGGATGGTGTGAATGTTGGCGTTTGTATAAAGTAGTAGAACCAGTGGCCGAATCAGTTTCCTGTACGACCGGAGGATCAATGATTCCAACAGCACTGGTTATGACGCGACATAAAAACTGAAAAAGATAAAAGAACAATTCAAATGAAGTATGGTAATAGTTGATGTGATAAAAATAATGTATGGTACTATTGATACCAAGTTATCAGAGTCTGACAAAAAGTGCACAAATTGGTAATTGTACAGGTAAGCAAATAATCAATTTATTTTTATAATTCTCACTAACTAAGAATAGGAATAAGGAAAATTAATAAAACCATTCAACTGTGACACTGTCATTTATCATGAGAAGCCTTTATTTTTTTTAATTAAAGAAAAGTACTTTACTGAGAATAAGCCTCATAATTATATTTCTGAACATTCTTTAAATACATTATAAAAATAAATATAAAAAAAAGACGTAAAATTTAGTTTTATGCAATTAAATTCAAAGACTTACTGTTTTCCTGACTGAGATCAGGGCATTCTCTACTTTTTGAGTTGGAAGCACTGGGTGGGAATGCAACTCTTTGAAGATAGCTCCTCTTCCCTGAATGATGAAATTAAATCAACAATGAGAAGAATTTCATATTTATAATTATAAACTGATACCCCTTTACCCAACATTATTCTCTGTCCCAGTTCTTTTCATGTCATTCACATAAAAAACCCCAGGAATCATATAATTAATAGAGCAAATCTAATTTTCTAGGCATAAGGCTGACACAATGCAATCATTTGCCATTCCTTTCCGGAACCTGGGAATATTCTGTTATAATTGTTAATGCTTTATCAAATGATTCTATGAGCAGTTCAGATACTTTACCAAATGTTTCATGGTAAAGGAAAACCCATCGGGGGCGTCAGTGGCCTAGTGTTTAACACAGTTCGAACACGAGAAACTCAAAACGGCTCCACTCACCGGCATCGGTCGGCTGAGTGACTTGGTGGGATCGTATCCTTAGGAAAGACACTTTGTCCCATTCACCTCACTCGACTCAGGTGTGAATGAGTACCTGGTCGTTAAGAAAGCTGTGTCCGTCTCCAAAAATTTAATCGCGCCTAACAGGCTGCCAGTCTTGGCTTGTGTGTTCTGTGTTGCTGTCGGTCAGGTAAGTATAATGGTCATTGTAAAGTGCCTTGAGCACGGCTATGCTGTGGATATGTTATATACACAAAGTTAACTAAAATTCTTTAGGAGAGAATAGGAATATTAAGCCTATATCCTGATTGTAGTTTCACATCTTTCAAAGGGATTTCCTATGCCACCACGCAAATAACTCTATAAAGAGCTCAGGGGATCTACAAATTTGCAAAACTGGTCTTCCTGATATAACATGTAAAATATATTCTTTCTAAAAACTTAACTGTGAGTAAACCAGCATTACACAAAACCATTTTTGTAAACAAACCTTATTGTCAAAGAGGGAGAGCACTTTCACAGATTTCATGCCAAGTGATAATATAGCAGACATCATCTTTAGTAAATGATAATGCACTCTTAACAAGCCATAGTTTGTTGCCTTTTGGTCGACGGCTAATTCAACAAGGGAAGCTGGTCCTTGAGTTTTTTGCCACTGGACTTCAACATTACAGACTGGTACTTCATTTGCTTCACAATTTGCCTGTACAAAGATAAAAGTTGTCAGTGATCTCAACAAATATTCAAGCCATCCCAACAAATGAAATATGACACATTGCTTTTAAGAATAATTCAAGAATGACTTGATACTTTAACAGTAGAGCATTGAGAATGACAGATAACCTCAGGTGTAAATTGTCTGATAATGCTTATACTTATATGAAGACCAAATAATGTAAAAATTTGCATTTAATTCTAAATATAGTACGTTTCCTTCTAGATTTCTATATTGTGAGCTTCTAAACTGATTCTTAGAAATGTTATACGAGTATGTTTGATGCACATAATGTAACAGTGACTTACATCTTGTAAAATTTCCATGAATTCAACACAAAGGGAAATAAATATGACTAGGCCGATATCACTCACTCCAACCTCCTGCAAAAAAATATTTTTCAAAAATAAACAATTGCATGAAATACATAAATTTTATACACCAGTATAAAATCATATTAATGTAAAAGTGAAATATTTTCAAAATTACATACATTTTCTAGAGACAATTAGATTTTAATCATCAGATTGACTTTGAGTCAAATGTAAAAATGAAAGAAAAAAAAAATGAAATTGTTAATTGGATTCTGACGCTAAGTCACTCATTACCTTCCTGCATAATCTGTCTTTTGGAGGCTTTCCAACCTAAAAAAAAAAAAAGAAGGAAAACCAAGAAAAATTCTTATGCAGATTTCTTAAATTAGCAACAAAAAGTTCATTGCATTCTTTGAAAGAAATAAAGTTACTAGAGTAAAATAGAAAATTGTGGACAATGAGATTGTTTTATGCTTAAATTCTAATTCTCATCCAACATTAACCTTTAACTAAAAGATCGAAAAGTGTGAATAGAGTAGAAAATATGCAAAACATTAGGAAAAATAATGCTTTGATTGCATTGGAAAATCCTAACATACAATGAAAAAGAATGCTTAGATTATGAAGCAAAGTTCAAAAACCTACTATGAAGCAATAAAATTCCTGTTTAGGGCTACATCCATGCCAAAGTATTATTTATATTGCAACTAAATAAATACTATATGCCCAAGATTACCCATTACCTTTTCCATTAAATGTGCAGCAGCTGAGGCTCTCTTCTGAACGAACATTTGCCACAATAAACTTGATACACCTGTTGATAAACCAATGAGATTTATCTATTACTATCAGTCAATATAAGTAGGATGTCAATATATTAGATCATTATACTAAATTTCATTAATCCTACAATAAAGTGAATTCATTGGATTTAACAGTCCTAGGGATTTCATTGGTTGGAAAGCAAATCATTTCATTAGCATACAAAGGTCTAGGAGATAAATATCATTGATAAAAATAAAATAGCATATCTTCTCATTTGTGACTTTCACCAATCGATATACTAATATATTACAGAATCTATAATCTATTATTGTCAGTAGGCTAATTTGTTGTTCATTGTTGTCTTCACTGATAGAATCTGAATGTTGATATAAGGGCTTTTTAGAGGTTTACATCAAATTTACATCAATATATGGGGTTTTACTTTGTTAATGATATTTAAGTAAAACAAAAGGACTTTGAAATTATGTCGATATATTTTGGATAACGATATATGTGGTCTAGACTGTATCAAATTATCAATTTTCTTTGAAAATCTTTTAACATCCCTTTTATAAAATATAAAGATAATAAAATAAGGAGCCTATTTTTAAAAAATGTTCAAATGAAAGATAAATTATAAAATTATTAGCATGTATTAATGCTAGAGAGCATAAGATGTATGTTGACACTTACACAATAAGTTTATATCACAATAGAAAAAAATGCTTTTGAATGAAAATTTTGATTCTGTATAGCAAAACTAGGAGAATCGTCTTTTTTTTACACTTAAAAAACAATAAATAAATTACCTTGACGCAACACAGCATTTTGAACAAGTCTTAGAAATTCTAAAGACAATTCAAGGTTTAGAGTATTCTGAAATATAAATGAATAAATAATTAATGTTCTGTAAAATATAGAATTTAGTAATACATCTCACAATCCTTTATCGTCATCACTAATGATAACAAACTGTATTCAGCATACCTGATAAAAACATTACTATTGAGTGCTTGTTATAAAACCATATCATATAGAAAATTTAAACATATTGCCTTAATAAATAAAAAAAAGTATACCTGAGGATCTTTGTTCCAGGCTACTGCATATTCCCAACAGCAGTTGGAAAGAAGAATGTCATTATCCAAACTGTGAGGGAATCGCTTTCGTAATTCATTCATTTGATCTGGAAAGAAGATTGATTAGAGACTGAATAACAAGAGCTTTATCAAATATTTTTTTAATTGATTTTAACAACTAGCTGGCCCATTAAAGCTTTGCTTGTAAAATTATGCTCGGATATCTCTCTCTCTCTCTCTCTCTCTCTCTCTCTCTCTCTCTCTCTCTCTCTCTCTCTCTCTCTCTCTCTCTCTCTCACCCCCCCCACCCCCACCCCCACCTTCCCCATTTTAGACTCCATGTTCAGCAATCATCTGATACTCAACAAAATAGGCCTAGAACAAATAGAAATCATTTACTTTCTAAATTAAGAACATTGAAGCCTTTTCAACCCAAAAATGGTACCCTTACCTGATAGTAATTAAATAATAGATTTATCTAGATCTAACTTCTTATAATATCGCTTGTAAAATTAGCTAGAAGAAGGCTTAAAATTTATAAATAACTTGGTGACTTCCATTATATGAGAGTAAATCACAAATTCTTCAGGGTTTCGAGAATGACTAAAAGTTTGAAGATGAGGCAGAAGGCCGATATGTGGGTTTGATAACATCAATAACAACACAAACAAACGTCAAAAACATACTTTACGACCAAATGAGATGACAAATTACACCCTAGTAACGCATTGAGCGGATAACTAAGGCACACAGAAAGTTTCAAGTTGATTGGAAATTGGAGCAGCAGTTTCGGCGCGAGAGCGCATACAGAAAAAAAATCTATTTTCTTTTAATATAGATAGGTTTTATTTTAAAGTACCCTTTTCTAAACGACTTTCTATTTCTACTTTTCTTGACGCAACATCAGCCAAAACGATTGAATGCAAGATACATAAGGAAAAATGTTTTATATAGAAGTGACAATATATTAAAGTAGTGTTATCCTTCATTGAGAAAGAAACTAAGAGAGATGTGACAGAAGGAAAGGGTTTCATGCTCTAATTTGAACAAACTTAAAAGAATAAAATGAAAAGAAAATAAGAAAGAAAAAAACAAAAAAAACTAATAAAAACAACCAAAATAAAATTAAAGAGAAAAAAAACACCTCTCAAAATAAAGTATTTTCATGAGCCATTTCATAACAAAAATTTTCTTACATTTGACTTTATCACTTTGGGTCATTTCTAGAACATTTTCTTTAATAAGTTGTCCCATGTCAGTGACCTCATTCCCTAGGACATAACTTTGACTTTCAGTCTGATTCTCCTCTTTCATAACTTCATCCTCCTTCAAAGATTTATCATCAACATTCTCATCTGTATTCTTGTAAGCATAGTTGGTAAACAAAGAAGCCGGGTTCAATTGTTGTTGAACAACGTATCTTGCCACGAGCTCAGGAACTGAACCTTTAAAAATGACATAAAAATGATCTCAGAAAAATGGGTATACAAAAAAGTAAATTTTCTAATTTCAGTTCTTTTATATTTGAAAAGAAAATGCATCTAGATGAGCTCAATTAATCAATCACCCATCTCACCCTTCCCTAATGAAAAATCCCAAATTCAATCCTATCTATGTTTATCAAAACAAGAACTTTTCAAACTCAAAGAACAATATTAATTCATTGGTAAGAGAAAGACATAAACAAACCTTTTCCACTATTCAAAAGTCTTGCCACTGACACAGAAAGGGGTTGCAAAGACTTGCCCCCTTCTCCTTCTATTGTGAAAATGGATAGTAATGTGTTAATGGCTATGACATCCTCCATTTGTTTAGAGACAAGCTCCCACTGCTCCATGTCAAAAGTGACCGTTTCCCAGTCATGACTTTCAAGGCTTGTTTCCATTGGGGAAGTTTGATCCTTGTCATCTGATGTAAGACTAGCCGTGTCAGCATCTGGGTCCTGCATGGTCAGGGAAATGCATTTGTTTATTACTCCTCTTCATCTCACAATCACAAAAAAAAAAAAAATCTTATTTCAAAAATTGTATTCTTATTTTTTAAATAACAGCTGCCTCTTTCATGGATATTTATTGTTTACCTCACCTCAATTTTGAAAACTGCTTTCAGAAGAGATCTGAACTCAAAAGGTTGTTAACGAAATCAATTAAAATAAGATTTTTTATGAAAAAATAATAACATATATGCACCTAGAAAAGAAACTGCAATAACATTCCTGCATGAATAAAACAGATTCTTCTTTTAATTATAAATTGACAATGAATTTCATTTTGCTTACTTTCCCCATGTTTTGAGATCCAACAGAATGAAATGCAACAGTTTTGCATGCAAGAATGGCAAGGTAGCCAGCTAGGACATTTTCTGATTGTCCGCACATGTTGCGCACACGTTGCCACCATCCAGACACTTCATTTGGGTCACCTACTACTTCTTTGCTATCTGAAAGTGAATGGCAAAATCACGGGGGATCTGTAAGTGCTTTAAAAACTCACTCTCTATACCATACTTATGTAACAGCCTTAAAATTAGTTACTTAAACCTACACATAAATTGTTATATCTTAATGTTAACTATTTTGTGAACAGTTGTGAATATGAGCCTCTCTTTCCTTTTTATATTGTGTGTCTGCGTGGGTGGGATGAAGAGTGAGAATGTGTGTAAAATCCTATGAATTTTGAAGTGAAAACTCCTTTCATTAAAAAGAAAATGATGAAAGCAACTTCCCAGCACTCTAAGCCAGTGGTTCCCAAATACATGTACCATGCTGCAGCACAGTACTGTGACATATTTTCTACCGTTCCGCAAAGCGATAGTTCAAACCTCCCTAATAGAGCAGTGGTGCCTAAACATCATGCCGTGGCACAATTTTAAGCTGTTCAAAACCGTGCTATCGTGTAGAAGAGTTTGGGAATCACTATCGTTAGCAAATAATTCTTCAATTCTGATGTATAAATTTGTAACAAAATACAGGCATATGAGGATGACAATAAATCAAGAAAAGCTCAGTTGGTTAAAAAATATAATGAAGCTGATGCAACAACATTTGAAAATTTGTATTAGTAATGAAAGCTACATGGTTCATAAAAACATATCTTGTAGAATCTTGTTCATCATAACTTAATTTTCTCTCACACAGCAGAAGTTCTGCAATAATATAAGTAAGCTATTTTTATTTTTTTTTTCATATACAGTCTGCCCTCCCTTACTGGACCTCTGTAATCCGGATTCCTCCGTTATCCGAACGATTTTCTGGGAACGGATTTTGTTCTTATTGTTTCTTTGTATGCTAAACCGGAATTTCAACTTACGAATCTGAACCCCCTTTTTGGGGATGATTCGCTACTTTTACCTCCCTTATCCGAACATTATCTCCACATCAACAGCAACCGACAAACTTATATGTATCTTAATTGATGTCTGGTTTTCATTTGTCTGGTCA
>JASKDV010198801.1:0-10000 GCA_032466395.1 Aegires albopunctatus
CAGGATCATCAGGTGTGGTGTTGAATCCTGACAAATTTCAGTTTGCCGTGCGCACTGTAGAATTTGCAGGATTCCGGATATCGGATGATAGCATTGAACCTCTTCCTAAGTATCTCGATGCAATTAGAGAATTCCCTACCCCGAAAAGCAAGACTGATATCAGAAGTTGGTTTGGATTGGTGAACCAGGTATCTAATTATGCCCAACTACAGGACATAATGGCCCCATTCAAGCCCTTTTTGAGTCCAAAGTAAAAGTCAGTGATCCAAAATCCTTGATAATGATAGTTCAAGTAAATGTGAGACAGATTTTTCCTTCATTCCATTGTTGTAGATTCATTTTCATGGGATATTACTTAATTTTGACCCTTTTTTCTTCTTTATCCTTTGTCCATAACTCACACCCATCAAAAATGTGCTCATTGTATCCAAGCTGCTTTGATTTCCATCATCACCATCATTGAGGATTCTATAATCTCCCCCAACTTACCATGCCATTTTTTGTATTGAAAGGCTATAATAAAATCTCAATTACAAAACATAGCCACAACGACAAAAACAACAAAAATGCTATCCCTTACAACCCATAAAATCCTGTATATAGAATGAAAAGCACATCATGTGGGATTGGGTTAGCTTATTGATAATTCAAGAAAAACATATCAAGATATATTTTTAATTAAAACCAAATGAACATTGACAATTATGATAGTAAATGCAACAGAAAAGGTTAAAAGCAAAGCTTTGGAAGACAAAAAAAAAACATGACCCAAACTGTCACTAAAGTAATCCCCAAATATATGTCAAGCTATATTTAACTAGTCACTGTATTTTCATCATCATTCCCTTACCTGAGCATACATAGACTGAAACACAGTCGCATTAACATTCATTGGAAATTTTTTCCCATGTTGGTCCAGTGTAGTTTGTTCCTACAAAAGAGATGGAAGATTTTAACAAATATTTACCCTTCTAAATTAGTATCTGGACCACTCTACTAAGAACAAAAATACCAATAATTGATTATATAAGAGTTAGTATCAGTTCATCAAGGGTTATAAACAGTTATCTTTCAGTTATATGGAAGCATGCCCAACAAAAGCCTGACCCCTCCTCCACCCAACCCAATCTTCCATCAAAAATTACCTTCTAAAACAGACCAGTCTAGTATTTGGGTCAAATTTACATAACCTTTTAAAAAAATACTTTGAAATAAATTAATCAAAACGATGGTTACAACTGCCAAAAAGGGAAAAAATGCTTTCCTTATTAGTAAAAACTGAAAAGGAAGTTGAAAGACTTACCTGTTGTGTCTGAGAAGGAGGCATTGGAATAGAAGGGGGAATTTCATATGAAGAGGAAGAAAGATTCTCCTCTCGCATTTGACCCATCATCTCTGAGTGACTGGAAAGGGGCACTTCTTGTGTTGGAAACAGGTTCTCTGACTGGAGAAACACATTTTTACAACAGGTATATATAAAAGAGGGCAACTATCAGTAACCTTAATCAAATTTCTCTGCTATTTCATAAGGAAATAACTCATAGCAATAACTAACAAATATATCTTTCTAAAGGTCAACAGATAGCACAAAAGGGTTCGTGAAATTTAATGACAGCAGAAGTTGCAATATTGCTTGTCACAAGCTGAAAAAAGAAGAGATGGCAGGTCAGTGTTAACATTTTGATTCAAAAATACCTGAGCAAAGTTCTGAGTACTAAAATCCTGAGGTTGTTGCAATGATGTCTGTTGTTGGGTGGTTTGCTGCACTCCACTTTGAGACAAATCCACAGGCATGCCCAAAGCACTGACATTTTGGGCAGGATGCTGTTGTGAGGCCATCACTGGAGTAACAGTTGGCTGCTGCTGCTGCGGTTGAGTTGACTGTTGTGGAGCTGGTGCAACGGATGAGTTTAGGCTACTTGGTTCGAACCCTTGGGACATGAACTGAAGACCCGAGCTACCAGCAGGCTGGGCAGCTATGACAGCTGGATCAACAACGGATGGAGCTATTGAATACAAAAAAGAAATCAAGATAAGAAATTAATAATCAGTGTTGGGTTAACACAGCGGAAAACATTTGAACTCCCAGCATACACCTCTGCTAGAAATGTAATTCATCTTTAATAACTTGTAAATAGACTGTAAATAAGTTCTATTCAGGGTTCATGATGTGTATAAGTGCTAGATATTCTGCAGTTGATAATAATGGTAAACTTAGAAAAAATCATAATTGCAAAGCCTACATTGCTGAATAGAGTATTATCTTTTCGTGAATATCTTTACTTTTATTTTAGATAAGAGTTAAAATCTTTGAAAGAGCAGTTTTGATGTAATTAATTGTTTAATTTATTATTTAAGATCAAAACGTTCATTTTAGTTGACCCAAATTTAGACCTCTATTATAAAAGTGGTACGATATATTTTCTATTATAAAATTGTTTAGAGTGTAGAGGAGGTACATGGTAATAAAAGACGAACGTTTTCAGTTCAGTTTGAAAGGTGGTTACACCCCTACAACAGTACAAAGCAACATTAGTTTAATTAAGTAACGAACAACTTTTCGTCAATTTGGCTTCTCCTTCGGTCAACGACCGCCGTAAACGCATTACCATGACGGGTCAGTGTGACCTTCTGGCCTGTGGCTCGCTCAAGGCTTAATCCAAGAGAGGGAAAATGTGACGCCACGCTGTGTACAAGGCATTAGCTTTGAAATGTACAATGGTCAAATATATTAACAAATGCATCAAAATGGCAAAATTGAGACCTTACACTGATTAAAAACTCAACTCACACACTGGGTCTGGCATGACATATGAAGTCTGAATAAACTGGAAGGGCCTATTATCAGTGAAAGACTGGTAATCGGGTACCGATCTAGAAACACTGCTGTGGCTGGGCTGTGAAAAATGAGTTTCTGCTGCCGACTGATAAGGTGTGCTGCTAGGTGCAAAAAACGCATCTTGCTCCAAAGTGTTCATCGGCTGTAGGAGAACAAAAGATATACACATCTTACTCATTATAAAATTTATTGAAGATAAATGATGATCTAATATTTCATCATAGACGTGACAGGTAGTTTTGAAGTCTTGAAAGTTAAATTAATCAGTATAAATTAACATACTTGTAATGTTTAACCCTACTGAACAGAAAAATAGAAAGATCAAATAATCATTCACGACAGCTACTTGCATATAAATTTGGCGAAATAGTATTAGCAGAGCACTATTATGGTCTTATGACTGTATGCTTAGCATATAAATGATAATGAGATTTAACTTTTGAGTTAGAAAGGTTACCAGGCCTACTACACCCACCCACACATTCCCTACGCTACTCTCTCTCTCCCTACAAGAGCGATAATCTGGTAGCAATGGTATTTTCATTGATTGATGCAATACAAATATCTCTGATACCAAATTGTTCAAAAACGGAAGAGTGAACAATCAATCCACTGTGTCAATGTGCAGGTTACCAGGCCTACTACACCTACCCATACATTCCCTACGCTACTCTCTCTCTCCCTACAAGAGCGATAATCTGGTAGCAATGGTATTTTTATTGATTGATGCAATGCAAATATCTCTGATACCAAATTGTTCAAAAACGGAAGAGTGAACAATCAATCCACTGTGTCAATGTGCTCATTTTATTAACCTCTAAGAAAGGCTGACAGTCCTGACTGAATGCCACAAATAAAATTTAGTTTTGTCAAAACTTTGAAACTGGAGAAGATGATTTGGAAGAATCGTTTGCTTTAAACTAGGAAATTGACACCCATGAGAATAGCTATGAAAAAGAGTCTTTAATCCAAAGTAATGGAAAGTGTGAAGCAGTATGCCATCTTTCATATATGCCTATCACAACTAAAACCAAAAAGGAAGCATAGGGCTGAAAAGGTGGAATTTGGGACATGAAAGAGGAATCAACTTACTTTTATCCACAAGGTCATTGCATCTCAATATTCCTGTAAATTATCATGCTTCGAAGCTTCACATTAACAGATTGATCTAGATCTAATTCCACTTAGATCTAGATCTAGTTTCAATTCATGTCACTGCATTGCAAACTAGGCTTTTCTAACTTCTATCTGGGCTTAAATCTACATCATATTGACACCTAAACCAACTTGGAGTACCATGTCTCCCCATCCCCACCCTAAATCTCTTATCTCCTATTAGCCACTTACGACTCCCCATTTGATGCGCCGATTTGAACGATAAGCCTTGATCTAGAGGTCCAATGGAGTCGATTGAAAGTTGCACGTAAAAATCACACATAGAATAATAGTAATAGGAAATCCAATGATGTGAAAACGTTTGATAATGGCAATGATACTTCATAACAAAAAGTAAATCTAAATGATCGGAAGTGTTGATTGGAAGGATAGTACTAGATATGATTCTGAAAATTTGCAGGTATGATCCATACAAAGCCTACAGCAACAGTGTTGTGTTTGTAATATTTTGGTTTTGACCGGATACAGTTCAGGTACAGGAACATCCGATTACTGTAAATATCCGCCCAACAGAGCCGAGAAACACTGCAAACGGGAAAAAGAGCAAAAAAAACTTGCGGGATATAAAAGTAGTGGGCAGAATCTGCGGCTGGTTAGCAGAATGATTCCACGGAAGGTGGAAGGGTAGGCACCTCATTATGGGTTACAATTTGGTCCTACAAAGGCAAACTTTACGTACTGGTTGGCAGCTATGGACTAGTGAGTACTATATTCTATAGATAATAAAGAAGGGGGAATGTTAAAGTTAAATCTGAAATTACCTGTACTGAGGTCTCTCTTTGAGATTGAGCATTCCCCTCCAAGGTTCCACTTGGTTTTTCAGTAGGCTTTTGTTCTGAGACTGTTGACTCAGTCTCTTCATTCGCCAGTGGTGATTCATCCTCCACATCCTCTGTTCCTTCACCTACAATTTCTTCTTCTTGTTCCTGCTTTTCTTTTGCTGAAAAGCATGAATATGAATTTTTCCAATGACAAATTGATAATCAATTCAATTCATCTTGGACTGAATGTTATAATTAATCACAAGAATAAAATTATTCAATCTTAATTGGAGCATGAGGAAAGCTCAGCAAATGGGAGAAAAGCCCCCCCCCCGCCATATAAAATTAAAAATACACAGAGGTAAGAAACAATAAAACTACATTAATGACCAGAGGGCAGATGATAATCATGTTTATAATTTCAGTTAAAATCAATATAGCTCTTCCCTTAATCAAATAATATTTTCCTTTGGATAATATTTGTAATATAAATAGGAATTCATTAAAATATTTTCATATTGATCTTGGATATATCTCTTGCTTAATAGTAAGCATACCTTCGGGCTCAGCCTTGGGCGCTCTCTCAAAATAACCACAATCATTGATGAGATTGATGAGCACTTTTAACTCTTTGTAGGTAGTACCTAACACTTGGCGGTCTTTACCATCCAGAATGTTCACAAGATGATCAGCTGCTGTGTTGAGTTTCTTCGGATAATCCGAACAATCATCACGACTGGGTGAGATTACTTGATATAATTTATCTAACTGATCAAGATTATCATCTGTCAATACCTAAATAATAAAGAGAGAACGAAATTGTTGTATACAAGTACAAAAAATTTCCAATATAATTGTAGCATATTACTTTGATATAATGTTGGTATGGAACTTCCAATATAATGGTAGGCATTGTACCTTCTGATATTAATGTTACGTATGGAAAGCATTCTAAACCAATTAAATCTATTGAGAAATTCAGCGGAACATGGGATATTACAGGATTTTTACAACTACCACGAGACAAAATTCAAAACTTTTTCAAGACTTCAGTCAAATAATTCAAGACTACAAAACATGCAAAATGAAAGGAAAAAAAATAAAGCAATTTGTGGTTTTATAGCATAACTACGAAAACTCTATAATATAATCTGCTTGAAACACTGTCAGATATTTTTTATCTTTGAGGACATATGATTCAGAGGCCTGCTTAGACATTTTCAAACTTAATCTGTTGTTAATCGTAAAAGGTCAATTGCCAAAAACTGGACCATCCATACTCGCTTCTGCTATTTCTCTAATTGTATGTCCCCTACAGAACAAAATTGCTTTGTTTTTGCATACAGTAAAACCTCGGCTTAACGTACCTGGCATATACCGTACACTCGGTTGCTATGTACCTACAGTAACGTCTCCCTAATCCAGACTTCTGCAATCCGAAAGTCTCTATAATTTGAACACATGAGATTTTTTCTTATTTACTTTGTACTCTATAAACCGGAAATTCTTGATTCCGGATCCGAACACCTAATTAGGGAACACTCTCACTCAACATTCCAACATAAGCTAATCTCAACCGGCCTTTTAACTGCTCGATGACCTTAACACCACAACAGACTCCCCAAGAAACATTACGTTGGGGCCAATTGACCCCCATAATGAAGTCAATCCAGACAATAGATACAGGTGGGTGATTCTATTATATCCGGATGATTCTGTAATCCGAACAAATCATCGAGAACGGACGCATCCGGATTAGAGAGATGTAACTTTATATCTAAGTCCCAAGTTCAAAAGTGGTTTTATCTTCATAGGTCACCTGGTCTACAACGTATTTTTGGATGCAACAGACCATTTTAGAGACATTATTCCATTAAAAACTATGTTTACAACGCACTTGTTTTCCAATAGTATCAAGACATAATAATCTCATCACTAAATTTCAACGGGAAAAGAACAACTTTTACTGGACCCCTTCTATGACTTAATAGCAAGCGGAATGTTCTCTGTGACACCTGACAATCATACTATCACACCCTCCATCCCCTCAATAAACAAACAGCCGAAATCAAAGCAATACTGGCCACAAAGCAGTTATTTTTTTAATTTCAAACATGGCTGAAAATTTTGGGCAAATGCAAGATTTTTTTCAAGGCTTGGTGCTAAATGTTTTTTTTTAAAACAGTCATTGTTTTAACTGTCCAAAATTCAAGACTTTTTTAAGACGAGCCAGTGATGCCTTTTTTTGAAAGCAATTCAATCCTAGATATCCACAAGCAAGCAAGAAATGGACTAAAAATTACATATTCCTCCTACCTACTTAATCTAATCAGCAGCCCTTGGGCATGTGCCATTTTCTCAATTAATGTTACCACACCTAGATACAACTATATCATGCAAAAAATGAACAGAATCTAAATTTGCAAACTTTAACAAGGTTTGCATACTTTGGAATATATGTATGAAAAACTCACCACTGCTCCATGTTTGCCAGTTTTAAAATCTTGCCTCACTTGATCCCCTCCAAGCTGATCCAAGGTTGACTGCAACTGTAAAATTTCTCCCATGCGTTTGATCTCAGTTGCTTGCCTTTCAGCCTTTTCTCTCTTCAACCTTTTCTTGCTCAGTTTCTCATGCTTTGCGGAGTAATAACAGAAAATTTGAAGACATTAAATGAAACAAAATTGATAAATTTACCATCATTTTCATGCAGAAACACTCAGAGGTCTACATTCGCCTATTTTGCGTGTTGAACACTTTTGCATTAAAACCATAGCTTTGTGAAAAGTAATTTTTTATTTTAATCCAATTGCCTATCACTCTGAGCGGCGTGAGCAGTTTCAAGTCAAAATTATATTTTGTAGTTGTTTTATTAGACTTCAAATTGTCCTAGAACCCCAAATCCGGACATCGCCATCTTCCTGACACGAGTGGGGGTGAAAAAAGTGTTGAATTATGATTTGGATTTGATCTTTAAGAAAAATGCTATGTGATCCTTATGGAAATAAGTTGGAACAATTATCTGAATAAGCAAAGAAAATATTAATGGGCTGTATATTAATCCTTCACGGCAATGTTAGATTTAGTCAACTTTCCGATCATTGCAACGTCTGGCAAATCATTGTGGTGATGCCCTCTCTATTTTTGCGTTCTTGACAGTCAGTTCAATATCGTTTTCATTAAGTTTAGAGCATTTTAAATTATAAAGCAACTGTTGTAGAAAATGAATTTCTATTGAGTTTTCTTCAGTTTCTAGCATGGATTATGTAAAATTCGTGGAATGAAGGTAAGTAGAATGATTTGAACTTGCGATGTCCAATTGTGATGACATTTACGTTCTTGACAAACTAGACCTAGCTATTCTCAACGATGGGATATCGCTTTCAAGGACATTTTCGGGAGTTAGTTAGGTTCATTGAATGAAATATTTATGGATGTGGCAATAAGGCTGTAACTTTAGAATTAAATTATGTCGCTTGATATTAACAAAAAGAGTTGAAAATATAGTAACCCCCCACGATGAACAGCATAAAAAACAGCAGCCATTACTACTCGAATCATTTATTGATCTTATCGTAATTGGAGCTATTTCCAAATGATATAAAGGATAGCCTTTTGTCGAAGGTGGGATTAGTATTAGAATTTGTGACTTTTTATCAGGTCTCTTTATCAATTGTTATCTCTTTTAGTTCGAATATTAAATGTTCTGTTTGGAGTGTAGACTCTGTGTAGATTGCGAGTTGAATATCATATGATTTTCGGATAGTATTGATATCGCATACTTATTGCTCGAGTCAATACCCAACAGAGAATCTCGCCATAACACAGCATGGGGAATTAGGCCTAATTAAGCTCAGGCCAAAATACGATCAGACATAGATCTAGATTTCGTTGCAAATACAAAATATAATGCAGATCCAATATAATGAGATGATAATTTTTTTATAATAAATTTTATCTGAACAAAAAAGTACAAAATGAAAGGAAATGTGTACCAATGAGACCTTAAGATGAGAGGTTTTTGTATTCCAGCCTATTATAAACCATTTATTAATCAGGCCAGTGTTGTTTATGGTCACAACATGTGGACCCATAGTTCTTATTCACGCTTCACATTGAGATAAAATCTTTACACTGACAAATTTTAAGACCCACATTTTACTAAGTTAATGGAAAGATTTGTAAAACCTCAAGTGCTCCCCCTTGAGTTGAGAGTGATATGACCTTCTGAGAAGGTTTATGATGCATTATTGGTCAGGCCACAAACTACAAATACAACACAAGTTAGGCTCTATGCTTTATCATCTGTGGTATACCAAAGTGTGTAATTTTTGTTTTAATTATCTAAATTCAGGGGCAGTCATCATTTAGAATAAATTTTCCCACATTAAAAACGTCTGCTGCCATTCAAACATATTTTTTCTGATTCTACAAACCTTAAGCCAAATTTTGATACCATATATGCTAATATGCATCAGCTTTGAAAATTGGCTCTGAAAGCAGAAGTTTTGATTTAATAAATTTCATGTTTTGATCGAAATGCAAAACCCTGGATCTTTTTAAATTAAGTTCGTCGCTATAGAATTAAAAACCTAAATGGAAGACACAGTAGAACATATAAATGAAATAATTGCATATTCTTCCGCACTATAGAAGTTTAGAAAACTATGTTTCAATATACTACCTCTGAGTTGATAGAAAGAAATTGCTTGTGTAATTCCCTTGCAAACTGCAACTCATGTGCAACTAGCTCATAGCTTCTGATGGACGCCTGTGGGGAAAACAGTATTAAGTATTATTATATATAAGAATTCAATAAACAAGAAACAAGATGTAAACATGAGAACATTAAGGAATGTAACATTTAAACTCTCCTCTACAATTATTTCTGCATGCATCAATTCATTCCATGCCATATCCCAGAAGACTAGAGAATACATTGTACTGTACTTGATCAATTTTAAAGCAAGCAAACAAAATTAAAATAACATTTTTTTAAATATTAATTATTAAATTGCTTCTAAATTTATCGGTACAGATCACACTTTTTAATATGATTTGGTTAGCTAGTTATTTGGAGAATAAGGGCTCCATCAATGTCTAGGGCATCTCAGCACCCTTGGAAATAGTAAGATGAAAGGCTAGGAGGAAAAGAAGCACTTCAAATATTTAGTATTATAATACTTCGTTTTCGCTCTAATAAATGCCCTGGGGCAGTGAAAAT
>JASKDV010198812.1:0-29742 GCA_032466395.1 Aegires albopunctatus
CTCTCTCTCTCTCTCTCTCTCTCTCTCTCTCTCTCTCTCTCTCTCTCTCTCTCTCTCTCTCTCCCTCTCTCTCCCACACTGGTACTATAGAATTAATGTCATTAATTGTTTTGCTACAGGATGGCCTTTTGACAGAAAATCAATAGTATTATATTGATATACATATAGGCCTATACTATTACTCCTCTTCTTAGTCTTAAAATCAGTTGTCAACCGTAGGCCAAATTAAATGTTTAATACTGTTGTATTAAACTAGTGATACCTATTGAAAATGCGTGAAGTCGTAGATTGTAGACACTGTAGACCTTACTAGCAAGCCTCACACTGTGGGTGAAGGTGTGTGTATCTGTGTACGTATGTGTGTGTGTGTGTTCGAGAGAGAGAGAGAGAAAGAGAGAGTGAGAGAGAGAGAGAGAACAAGAATAAATGTAGAGCAGCGCTGAAGGAGAAGCGTGCTTGTTGGTAAGCAAAGTCTCACGTCGCTCAAGATAAAATACATGTACGTCCATGTCCATCGTAAAGCGTTTATTTTTCTTTCTTTGCAAACATGGTCAAAATTGAAAATTTTTAAGAGTCAAGAGGCGAAGACGATCAAGCAGTTCGTAAGCGATCGGAAGGCTCTCTTTGGCAAGCGCTATTTTATCCCAAGTGAGAGGATGTCGGAGTGAGAGGAAGTCGGCGGAAGTGACTTCATGCGTGGTGGATTCGGAGTCAGAATAAAATATTTTTTTAATCTGACTCGAGTCTGAATAGTCACTTCGTTAATAAGAACCTTAATATTTTCGTAGGGAGAAAAATTAGATTCAATTATGACCTAAAATTAATTTAGTCTAGGCCTACACTGGTTGCATTAAGAAATGGATAGGCCTTGGGAGTTTTGTCTTCATCTCATCTTGCTTTCTTTTTTTTTATATATCAAGAATTATGATATATTTACTCTGAAATATGGATAATTTTCAAATTTTACATTTGAAATATATATAGATCTGCATTGTCTATGGATTTGGAAAACCCTGAGGTTGAGCGAATACGAAAAGATTTTGAGATGTACAGGCTGAATAAGGATAATGACATTGCAAATATGCAGAAGAAAGAAAAGAAATTGGAGACAGAAAACAAGCGCCTTCGAGCTGAACTGCTAGCACTTCAAAAAACTTGTACACGTATGAGAGCAGAGCGTGATGCTGCTTTAGAAGCTGAGCAAGAAGCACTGGCTAGGGCAGCTGCTTTTGAAAGTGATAGAGACAAAGTTCAGCGTCAGTTTAAGGTAAATTTTATATGATTTTGTATGATTGCAATTTTATATCGATGTAGATCTAGCTTTAATACCCAGATGTGTTCTGGTCCAGTCAGTGGTTGGTCTCGTGGTGGAAAAGTCTAAAGATATTATCAATTGCATGATTTTTCAATACAAAGGTATGTTCTCAGAGTTTATGTTAAATTTTTACAATGATGTTAGTGTAATGCATTTTTTTTTTTTCCTCCCAATTTTATTCCCAATGTGATGAATAGTAAATTGGAACATGTTTTGTTGTTTAGCTTTTCAGAGAAACAAAAGAAAGTGAGATCCAGAATTTGCTTCGAAATAAACAAGAAATTGAGAACAGATTGTCTAAAATTGCCTATGGAGGTCATACACCAGAGGATAGTGATTCTAATTCAAGACCAGGAATTGTTGACTTAGGTACAGCTTTCATTAATATTCTTACTGAAATAATTAGTTGAAAAAGACTTTTTTTTCTCTGTCAGATTTATATGGGATTTGGAACAAGTCATAATATTTTTGTTCCTTTATTGTAGGTATCTTCTATTTGTTTTCTTGCAACCCGTATTTCCTGACTTGAAATTAGTACTTATGCAAAGCATGCACATATCATCATCACCATAATTGTACTAATATCCTTCCCAACACTACAAAGTCACCATAACTTGTTTGATGTGTTCACTTCAAGGAAATTCTCATGCTGGAGACTGGTGGACTATACTAGAGAGTGAACCATCATTAGGATCTACTGTGCAACTACATCAGCCTTCTTACCTTCGAGGTCCAGAGTTTGCATCTACTATACTTGAGATGGATGGACCCTTCATCAATGTCAATAAAGGCAAGTCATGATATTACATTTAGATTTTAGGGATGGAAGAACTAGCCTGTTATAAACCACACCAAGGCTGCAAAAAATGTCAGTCTGCAATCAAAAATGGCTTGAAAACCGGAAATGCAAAAAATCTAAAAAGGATTGAGAAAGACTTGGAGAGGCCTCTGGTGCATTGATGTGATATGCAAATCTATCTTTATTTTCTTTCAATGTGTGGGACATCATAGTACCGTTCTTAAACACCCATGACATTCTGCATTCTTAGTCTTTACATACAAACACTTGGATTCCATTTTGATACTCACTACTTCTGTTACATTTATTATCCTTTTCAATTTCATCGACTAAGGATCTATTTTATACTCAATTTTATAGTAAAATATAAGATGCATGAAAGTGTCTTCTATAAAAGTTCTAGATATGTGTTCCATGCATTGTTTGTTCATGCTAAAATGCTTTTACTTTGCTCCTTTCACAGAGGACTGGAATTTTGCCATAATGAACTCATGTCGAGTTTTCAACTTAGATATATCCAAGGCCTTGAAACACATTTTAAGGGTTTATGTATCAATAACCCCTGACATGGAATCTGAGTTCTCTAGATTTATAGAGGTATTCTTTCAAGTCCTAGTATAATTTGTTACTTGTCTTTATGCTTAGATTTATTGATTTTTTAAATTATTCAATAACTGTTGTTTAGAAGTACTTACAACAGAGAGATCATTTAAATACTTGTGCTGTTGTGTTGATAAAGATATGTTTTTATGTTGTTATATTCTAAATACTATAGTGCACCCAGATGAAAATAGTTTGTTTTTTGGGTTTTCTTTCTTTGATGTTTGCATGCAAGTTTCTGAAATTTTGCGTCATTTTGTTAATCAGTTTGTCTTAATTGAAGCATCTTTTTCAAGAATTTAAGACAAAAGGAAAGGATATATTGCTTATTAGTTGGGGGCATCCATGGCCTAGTGGTTAACACAGTTTGAAAACGAGAAACTCAAGTGGCTCAACTCACTGACACAGGTCGGCTGGGTGACTTGGTGGGTTCATATCCTGCTAGATACAAACTTTCTTGATAACCACTGGTCATTGGCAGTGTGTCCTTAGATAAGCCACTTTATCCCATCTACCTTACTTGACTCAGGTGAAAATGCTGCCGTTTTAATCCAAAACGCGCAATATTTCTCTTTATACTCAATAATATTCTGCTTTTTGGATTTAAACAGCAGAATGAGTACCTTGCCACAGCGGTTGGCCGTGTCCGAATATTGTAATTGTGCCTAACAAGCTGCCAGTCTTGTCCTTTGTGTTCTGTGTTACTGTCAGCCAGGGGAAGAAGAAAGTCATTGTAGAGCACTTTTAGTTGAGGTTCCTTGGGATTAAGCACTATGTTAATGGGCCGGCTCTTTATCTTTAGTTTTTAACTTTTTATTACAACTGTATTAAAATCAATAATAGGTGAGGATCAGTTTATTATATTGTAATTCATCGGCTATAATAAGAAATTCATGATGTAGGGTCATAATTCATGAATTAACCACAATAACCACATGACATGTACAGGGCAATTTACCTAAGTGCCTGATTATGCTGCTTCCTGGCCATTGGCCACTCTTGCGAAAACAACTTTACCGCATTTTTTTATATGAGATAAAGAAGAAAGCTTTTCTAATGCAGCATCAAAATGGTTCAAATTCAGAATTTGTTTAAACAGATTGATTCAGGGGCTGATGCAAATTTCCATAACTTTTCATGATGTGACAACTGAGAAAACAAAGAAAAGCATGATCTGTTTTCATTTGGTTTCACTTTGGTAGGCCTATATATGCTAAGCCTTTGATTACCGGCATTGAATCGGTGAATATGAATGACATTATGTTAAAACCTAACAACATGAATATTGTTCATTCTACCTTACTTTCATAGCTCAAAATACAATTATTGCTAAACAGTGAAATGAATGTTCTGTTGAGTTTAATCATAAATATTGTCCTTATGGGCTATTTTTTATTTTCAGGAATTTGTGCCTAGATTGAATGATCTCTGTGAAGATGAAGGGAAATCTTTGGTCATCGTACAATTGCCTTTACCATCAAGCAAAGAGTCCTATGAGAAGGTTTCTTCCATTCCTGTAAGGCTTCCCATTTTTAAAATATATTTTCTTTTCTATTCTTTTATTTATTTACATAGCTGCCAACCAGTAGGATAAAATCGTACTAAGTACGATTTGACCAATCCAAAAATCAAGGTTGATAATCTTATTAATTTCCTTCGGCTTCGGTCACTTCCTCCTTGTTATCTAAGCTTGAAAGAGCTATGTGAAGATAAGGCAACTTCAATATTACCAATGCTGACGATATATCTATTCATTGCCCGGGGGGGGGGGGGTAGGGTTATCATAAATCCATGCAGAAAATACGATTTTGGTTTCTGAAAAGTTGGCAGCTATGTATTTATTTATTATGTTGTTTATTTATCTATTCGTGTTAATCTTATTTTTGAGTTAATGTATTTATTTACATACACATTATTTAGTATTATCATATTACATGACTAATGATTACAGATACATCTATTGTGGAAGAGATTGATATATGTGTGAGTTCATGAGTAAGGTGGGCACAACAAGTTGGCCTATAATAAACTTTGTATTGAATGAATTGTTTTCTTGGGGATTTGTTTGCGATAGTCCTACAACATACATATGTTTTTTTAGTAAATTTTTCACTCCTATTATTTGTAATGAGTAATTATGTTGATCATTCATTTATTGATTGTTGAAAAAATATTGATGAAAGGAGAAGAACTGGACATTTGTATTTTGGAGAAAGTACATGTAATCATATGGGTTTGCTCACTCTTCTTTTGCTCATTCCCAGGTCAGCATTTTGTTTATCTTGGCCTCTCAAATGACAATGTCAGAATTTAAGAAAATGCCTTTAAACCATATAAAATAGAGTTCTGTTTCATTCATACTCACATCTAATTTGTTAACTTGTGTTTTGTTGATTGTCTTAAAGAAATCTTGTTTAATTCTGATATATTTTTTCCTAGGAGCAAGAGTCCCATGAACTTAAGATGCGCAAGCAGCAAGTTGATTTAGCCAGTACTTTTATTGCCTTTTTAGGCAGTACACCACATAGGTAAGGAATGAATAAAGGTGCTGATATTATTTTTAATTGTGTGAATTGCTTTTCATTTGAATAAAATATAGATATCCATTACTATACCAACTTAAGTCGGCTGCAATAATGACAGAATATTCCAAGCTTTTACTGGAAATGCTTCATTTCTAGCTTTCATGGCTTTACCTCGCTCATTTGCACTAAGTGGACTTGATAAAAATAATATAAGCTATTGTGAGTAAAACTCATGCATTCCATGACAATTGTTTTGCAGCTGTCTTTTTCTAGATGCAGTCAGAATCACTCTGCCACTATTTTTATAGCCTGCTACTATTTAAATATTTAAGGACAAGTGCAGTTTCACTTTTTACATGCAGACACACTATTCATCCTTCGCATAAAATGAAAAAAAAAATGATGGATTTTTAAAATTTTGTTATAATCATATATTTCAATGATTCAATTGTAAGCTCTTTTTCATTCAACATTGAAAAAGTTTATTAGCAGAAGCGCTCTGCAGTGATAAACTTGTACTTGTACCATAAACATCACAATCACACATATTTTTATTTTGTTTATAAAGACAAATTTTAAGTAAACCCTAAGAATTATCATTTTTCATGTTATTGCCTTCTTTATACAGTGGCAGTCAAAAAAGTAAATTCACGTTCAATAATAATTCTTTATTTGACACAATAAAAGAATTAAACCACATAATGTTTTATATTCTTTTAAAGGCAAGAAAATTGTACTATGTTGGTCATAAACAATCTGCCTATTGACATTAGTGGTACGGAAATTATGGCCAATTAAAAATGTCCCTTAAAAAAATGGTCATTGCAAAATGTCATAAATGCAGATAAAAATTGTTTTTGAAATAAATGGATCCATGGACTAGCATTGATGTTGAACAAAAATGTGTCTGTATCAGATGTCATATTCATGCTTACATAAGATAAGATAAGATATACTTTATTGATCGTTCCTGAAACTGTTGTGCAAATCAAGGCTCATATTACAAAAAGCAAGCATAAAGTATTCAAATAAGAACATGCTGTAGGTATAGATCTCCAGTTGGTATTATTAATGATTAATGTAATATGTATGGCTAAATCAAAGCAATACATGTTATATAAATATAATAGTAATTTAAATTATGGGTCTTGTATGTAGTATAGAAGCACACATGTTATACAAATAGATATAACAGTGATTTAATTTATGGGTCTTATAATATTGTATGCACAGAAGTACGCTTGTTATACAATAAATATGAAAATAATTTAATTTAATTTAATGATTCTGTTTGCTCAGTCCTTATAGAGACGCTGATGGAAAATCAAATGGTGTAGACACGTAAGCACATTTGTTACACAGAAGAACAGTGGTCAAAGATGCTTTTAATTGATGAGGCTATGTATCAAATAAATTCATCAGATAGATGAGTGCGATGCTAACAGCATATGAAGGAACAATATCATGACGACAATGTTTTAGTGCAGACTGTTAAACACAGAGGATATGGTGTTGAAACTGTATGGGGAGGTAGTTTGGGTTCACAAAGGACACCCTTTGTAAAGATCAATGGCAGACACAGAGCTATGAACTAAATTGAAACTCATCATGCATAGACATCCCTTTTTTTTTAAGACAGTAATATCATAGACTTGCCTATGCAGGAAGATGCCCTACATCAAAGAGTGAGAGCTACGACAAAATATTTACAAAACATTGTAATAGCAACAATGCAGAGGCCTTCTGTAAACCTGGATATGAATCTAATAGAGAACACCAGGAGCTACATGTAACAACTTTTAAAAACAAGGAATTTGCTCTTGATTAAGATGCCCTGTTTGATTTATTAACTGATATTTGGAATGAGTTTACTGAACGTTATATCCAAATATTAACCATATTATATCCATGCGACAAAGAATTTTGGGTTTTCAGCAAACTTATGGCCTGCATACTTAATGTTTGGTACGAAATAATTAGGTCTTTCTGAATTTTCATAATTGTTTTTCACTATCAAGCTTTGTTGCAACTCCATTAAACCATCATCATTTTATATATTGCGATTTATTTTGGAAATTTCTTTATTTTCTTGTGAAATTATATTTAATGCATAGACAATTTCATCCTCTTTTGTGTGACGTATTGTATAATTTATTACATTTTGTTTTGAATGGAGGCAAACATTTGTATAACAAGAAAACTTACTTTTGGCCACGTTTTTATTTATATGTATAGGCTTGTATACATAATCCTTCTCTCCCGTTTGTTGCCTAACACCCCTTCTTCTTGAACTTTGATATGTGTTACCTTTTTTTTTTTATTTTGCCATTTAATTTTTTTCTGTGTACTACATACAAAAATAAAATCTGGAAGAGCCAGATGAGTTTTGAAGTGAAACTTAACCTGTACAGATCACTTGTACTGTCAATATTATTGTAAGGGTGTGAGGCATGGACACCAAATGCAGACATAGAACGGCGCATCAGTGCTTTTGAGAACAAGAGTTACCGAAAACTCCTTAAGGTATTATACCTAGAGCATAGAACAAATAAAGATGTGCTGGAAGAGGTAACGGTAGATGGCAGAGCAGGAAGACAAGAGCCATTATTGTCAATAGCCGAACGAAGAAAACTTTCATGGTTTGAACACATTGTCCATCATGACAGTCATTGCAAAACAGTTATGCGGGGCACATTAATTGAAGGGAAGAGGAGTCGAGGATGACAGAAAAAACTGTGGCAAGACACCATCAAGAACTAGACAGGACTAAGTCTGAATGAACTCCTTAGGAAGGCCGATGACCGAGACGAGTGGTGTGAATTAATAAAGTCTGCTTCCTGCAAGTCCCCCCCGACAATCATCTGGTTATGGGAATGGATAAGTCAGTGAGTACTACAAACTATCTTTATTCCCCGTCATATATATGATTGTATGAAAAATGACTGCCATTCTATCAACCAATCTATCATTTCTTCCAGGCTCGCCTACGAAGAGGTAAAATTTGCACATTTAGATCACCCTGGATCCAAGTCATCTATCTTTTTCATGTCAGAGACTGTGGATGGTAAAAGGTATTAATGTAAATGAAAGGGAAAATACAGGGTGTCCCAAAATAAAGGTAGCTATTATAAATATGAATGACTTTTTATCATGAACTTAATTGAGAACATTTAAATACATTTTAAACACCAAAAGTTCAAAATGTAAGAATTTCTGGGAATGGAAATATAATGTTATTAGTAAATAGACCTATTTTGATTAAATTGTGAGAATCGGTGGATACCAAAAATGAAAGATTTTCCTAACTTTAAAAAAAATAAGTCTCAGGATGATTGAAATTTGGATGCAGACTGCTTTAGTGAATAAAACAGCTTCACCCTTATGTAGAAGTGCCTAATGAAAGCCTTGCATTGAAGATATAACAGACTTTTTTGCTTTTGTTCAAGAGACATGTGCCATACATTTTCAATTAGCTGCTATGCCCTTTTGAAAACTGATATCATTATTAATGTCTAACATTTTTTCCAACATTATATGACTAGCAATTCTTGGCATCTGTCAAATAATACTCAATATCAATATCAACCTCTTGATTGAGTTGGAAAAAGGATTATTTTAGACTCGATCCATCAGATATTATTTTCAGATTCGGACCTTTAGATATCCACTCATTGGGCATCCTTCAAGGAATTTAACAATGGTTTAGAATGTTTTAGTAGAGCATATTTAACAAATTCAAAATAAAGATGATAATGTGAACATCTCAAATTCTAGGTTTATTAAAAGCTCTTGTAAACAGGTGTAACTGATGGGTGACATTGGTTATATCCTTTCTCTAACTCATTCCGATATATCATTGACATGGATGGACAAAGGTTGAGTCATTCAACGATATGGGTCTCATGCCTATTTTCGTATCCTGGGCTTGGGAGTGAAACTTTTAAATAAATTTGTCACTTTTCTCTTCATTTTCATATTCCTAGTTTACTTACCATCACTATGATGTACAATATTAAGGGTTATCTCATTTTTGTGGTGATTAACTTTAGTTATGAGTATCAATTTCGTAAGTGCGTTCTAAGCTATGCTGGCACAAACATGGAAAACACTTTGGCACAGAATGAGTTAATTTAGTTGTTTCAATGCCCTCACTTGATGAGCTTAAAAAAGTGTAAGCTTGGCATTGTTCCAGGCCCTTGAGGTTATTACAACATATAATGTATTTGAATGATCTATTAGTATTATTGACCAATATTTCTTGTTAAAATTAGTTTTGATAAGTGTGTTATCAGACTTTGAAACAGTTACTTGTTTTTGGGGACATCCTGTACGTGCTCTAATACGAAATCTGACTCAGTTGTATTATTCTTTTTCTACGATGGCTTTTTGTGGATTTACTTTCTTTCTTATTATCAAATTGGAAAAGAAAAATTGATCACCATGAGGAGTGATATGTTTGAATAGATAGCTGTAAATATACTAGAATTATTTGATTTATATTAGTGCTCAAATATAAAGCATGGCATTGATTTGCTCTTCTGCTGACTCCCGGTTTTTCTGGTCTTTCTTTGGAATCAGCGCTCAAAGCAAATTTTAATTCAATTCAATTCAATTCAATTCATTATATGCTTTATTGTCCATTAAGGCACATCATTTTGTTCACATCAGAAAATATATCAAAATTTAGTATAAAAAACAGTGGGACAAAGATATGACATTCAGGACATTACTTAAAAATCGTATTAAATGTATCTCATGCATCGCTAATAAATAAATATACACGTCATGATTAAGACGACAATTAAATATATATATAAAGCTAAAACTTAGAAATATGTTATCTTAATTGAAGTTAAAAATTGGTTATACGTATTATTTCAGGATACATCTTTTTTTTTTTTCGACAGTAATTTGATTTTTTTTAAAAATGTTTCCATATTAAACATTTTACATTGAAAACTTATCACATGAAATAAGATAAGAAATATATTAATAATTTGTTAAGACAAGTAAAGAAATAAATAAATGTAAAACTTATATTTATATCTTGATTGAAGTTAAAAGACTGATTAATCATAAATTTCAGGATACAAATTATTTATTTATATTTTCTTTTTTCATCACAGCAATTTGATACATTTTGTTTCCATGTTAATAATATTTTATAATGAAAACTTATCACATCATATAATAAATATATTACTAATTTGTCAAATTGTTAGATAGAAGGATGTTCCAAATAGATGAATACAGTCGAACCCGCCTATTCTAAAACTCAAAAATATTTCTAAAAATTTCAGTATAACCGATAATGATGCAACATCGCTTTGTAGAGGTATTTTAGTAAGCTATAAATAATATAATGGTGTTTTGGGTAATATTTATGTCAATGGAAAGGAAACACTGCATCAGCCATTTTGTAAGTGGACTTGGGACTGCCATTCACTGCGTTAAAGTGTTATCTTTTTTAAATTTTGTGTTCTTGCTTTCTTTCTTTTTTTGTATTGTTTTCTTTGTGGCTGGTGACTTTTGCCCGAGAACTTCTGCAATTTCTGATCTAAACTGGCCAAAAACTTTTCAGTATAAGCAGGCTTACGTTCAGATTAAGCTGTCTATTTACATAGAAAATATTCCGTTGGTAGAAAAAGTTTCAGTTTAACCAGGTTTTCAGTTATATCCATTTCAGTATAACCGGGTTCAACTGTAGTGAAATTTTTATATATTTTTTTTCATTTCACCTAATGCACACTTTGAATTTTCTGAAATTGCCTTTTGATTTCCTGGTTGCCAAATCTCAATTTCTTTATCAGATCATTAATGTAATGAATTTTTTCTTATTTATCGTCAGCAAACCCAACCATGAGACCAGAGACCTAAAACGCAAGATAAGAGAGTGTGTCAATGCCCGTGTTCATGTCATTCACACCTCTCCTCACCCAGGGAGTACTGCAGCCGCTGCTTATCATGAACTTAACAAGCTTATTAAAGGGGTAAGGCATCTAGTCACATCTATGATATCCAAGCTCTTCTTTTGTAAAATAGGTGCTAGATTTTTCCATTATAATTTTACAACAACATATTTGAATGAGTCGATTTATTTTTGGCTCAGTTTGCAAATGTCATCAGTCCATGTTAGTTAGCAACTAGTTCTTTACTCTCCTAACAGCTGTATCACTCACTCACTTCATCCAGTGACTAGCGGTTACGGCGCGAGAGTGCATACAGAAAAAAGTATTTTTTTAAAATATAGAGGAACTCTTTTAAGACTTTGCTTTTCAATGTTCACCAGACACACATATTTATTCAACAAAGCAGATTTTTGGTGTAATTTTTACACAATTTTATTGTTTTGAGAGGGAAATAGATAAAGAATGAGAAAAGAAAAGTCTTCTGAGAATGTAAGATCTCAGACTACAGATGTAATGT
The DNA here is from genome assembly GCA_032466395.1 of Aegires albopunctatus. Taxonomy (NCBI): domain Eukaryota; kingdom Metazoa; phylum Mollusca; class Gastropoda; order Nudibranchia; family Aegiretidae; genus Aegires; species Aegires albopunctatus. The sequence goes on from JASKDV010198812.1 coordinate 11,666, forward strand.
TAATTGTTACCTCAGATATTCAAAATTAGAGTAGAAAATTCTGAAATATAATTCATCATAATAAACTTTATCATTGAGATTATGACAGAAGATTAATTGTGTTTTTCTACCGTTTGAAGGAGGGTTTTTTAATGTTTTTTTGTTGTTTTTTTACTTCTGTTCAAAGATTTTCATTTATATTCCTCTTTCTTCTAAAGGAAATTCCATCTGACAAAGAGAGTCCAGACTCACTTTTGTCAGACTGTTTAGGAAGTCCGCATGCTGATTGGTTGTGTGAGGCAGAACAACAGGAAACTCTCAATACAGCTGTCATCTCTACATGTCAAATTGGCTTTGAAAAGGTAAATGTTTGTATTAAACTTGCTTGTTAAACATACAATTTTTTCTACTATTGTTGATTTCCAAAATTTGCTCACTATCAGTTTCTTTCAGATACTGAAATACAATAAAGCTTGATCATATTCGATATTTCCCTATCAAGCTTATCAAAACTACTTCAACTTTATCTTTTAAAAATAAGAGTTTATTATCATCAAATGCCTCATGATGAAATGTCATAATGATAAAAGACACAAAAATGCACTTCTTCTACACTGAGAGCTCTTGAATGGAAGGTGCATGGTGAATTTACACTTTGTTGTTTTTGATGTTGTTGTCACTGGTGTTGCAGTTGTTGTTGTTGATATTATTGTTAATAAAATATTATTACTACTACAAAGAACCTGAAATGGTGAATTTTTCAATCAAAGGATAGAAACTAAAGCTCATGCGCAATGCATGAATTTCAACCAGGACGGCTGATTGGAATCCAAATGTAATTCTAGTTGTAATTGTAATTAATTCTGAATTTAATCAAAACCATAAGGGCTTAAATCAAATATCCAACTGGACAATGCACTAAAGAATGTTTGGGTTGTGTTTTTTTGTTTGCATGTTTATTATTGTTGTTGTTGTTTTTTTATTACTTATTTTTTAAATGCTTACCCATCAGTACTATGAACATCTGAATTCTCAAGTGTCAGCCGCTGGGCCGCTTCCCCCACTCTTGGTTGTGGGTATTCCTGGATGTGGGAAATCTCTGCTGATGGCTAAATGGTGATGATTCATTACTATTATTTATAAGACAATCTTTTGTTAGAATATATGCATTTTGAGCAGTTAAAGTGATTACTTGAAACCTAAAGTGAACCAATCCACAAAGATAATTGTTGAGTTATAGGGGTCAAAGTTTACCTATAATCAAAATATATTAAATTATATAATCATTTCACAATTCCAAAGTTTGCCTTGAAATGTCAAAGGCTGTAAATATTTCAAATTTTATGCTTTGGTTTTTTTTTCCTAGATCACAGAAATACTTTCTTTTTTGCTTTTTATTTATACAGTAGTTTTCACCTGAGTACCCAGTAGTTGGGAATCAGCATAACCGGGCATTTAGGCGAAATTACCCTACAAGGGTCATGGTGTTGTTAATATTCACAATTTTTGCACTTTGTTTAAAAAGCCCAGAAACGTGACTTTTTCTATGTTAATACATGTATTTCATTTTTCAACATTATTTTATTTCATTATCTTCAAATTAATACATTCACAAACACACACACATAGAGAGAGAGAGAGAGTGAGAGAGAGAGAGGAGGGGGGGGTGGGGGGTTAAAGAGAGTGAAAGAAATGAAGAAAAATAGAGGGCGAGAGAGAGAAAGAAGAGACAGATTGACACAAAGAGAGGGAGAGCGAGAGAGAGACGAGGAAGGATGGGGAAGGGTAAAGAAAGAGAGAGAGAAGGGTAAAGAGAGGGGGGGAGGGGGAGAGAGAGAGTGAAGGGGAAGGGGGGTAGAGCAAGAGATCAATTATAAGTTGCAATATAAGTACACATGCAAAGTTTTGCGTTTTCCATTAAAATTGTCGGCCTCGTCTACGATTTCTAAATTCGTTTTTAGCGTAAAATCATTTCGAATCTTTGTGATTGTTGATGGCCATGGCTTAGAATTGTGTACATTTTGATAAAATTGGAGGCATATATGCACATAAGCATGCCAACTGATTTCAGTCGCTAAATTAAACATCTCGTATTCCCCCTCACAATGACTTCGCTAATTTTGAAATCTTACATTCACGCTGCACACAGCCCCTATCGAAAAGATCATAATCCCCTCGGTCTGCTGCCAGACAGAGATCAATTTGTGGCCCCAGGTGAGATTACATTGCATTGTCTAATGTACATCAGTAGACTTTGACATGTTGTCTTCTGAACCGGCTTGGGTCTTTGAACATGCCTGCTGAAGTCCAGATCATTGCCCCGCTTCCTTGGCTACTTCGCTGCATTTGATTGGCAGATTGTTTAAGTTACACGTCCATCAGTGCATAGGCACACAGGGATTTCTTACCTTGCCGATAGTAACAAAGGGGAGAGATTAACCACGCAATTAAGCGATAACGTACGTTTGCTAGCCTTAGAAAATGATCGCTGATAAATTATTAAGCGTTGGTTGACATTTGCTACCGTTTTAAAATGACATGATCCAGAAAAAGCGGGCACTTAGGCGACAGGGTTTTTTAGCGGGCGGGCACTTAGAGTGGTGAAATTGATAGAAAAGATTATTTCGACGGAAAAGCGGGCACTTAGGCGAAACGGGCATTCAGCCAGAGGGCACTCTCGCGATAACTACTGTATCTTTATACTTGTAAGGTTTTGATCAATCAATAATGTTTCATGATTGTTGTAAATATAAATATTTTTGCCATGAGCTGCTCCATAGACTCATCTTATGAGGTAAGCAAGTTATCCTAAATATGTATGGAATTTTTTTTCCAATGCTGAACTTTGTTTTTTGTTCAATGTTGAACAGGCTGCAATTACAAGAGGAAAAACATTCTTCTAGTCTTCTTCTTTATCATTTTGTGGGTTCACCATCATCTGTCAGTGCAGACCCTATCCTTATGATTCGAAGGCTCACAGCTCAGGTAAGTCATGAAAATGTTCAGATTGCTTTCTTGATTATATGTAGCTCCTTATTGATGAAATTATTCATGTTGGCTTTTTAAATTCATGACTTATATGATATATTTCTTTGTAAAATAAAGTCCAGAGATAAAATAAACTTCTAATGGAAAATTTCTCGCCATTTCTTTTAACATTGTAGCTCCTGCAGCAACTTTACACACCACCAGCATTGACCAGTGATCCTGGCCGACTAGTAGAAGAATTTCCTAGATGGTTAGAGAAAGTTTCTGCCAAGTCTCCCGGTGGTGTAATTCTAGTCTTAGACTCTGTGGATAGATTTCAGGTTGGTTGAAAAATGGTCTTCTTAGCTCCAAACTCTAGTAAGCACCCAAGAAATTATAAGGAGATAGAGTTTTGATCCCCGGTGACAACTTATGTTGAAAAGTAATCAATAATAACAAACAGTACACTGATCCAGTGTACTATTCAACGGTAAACAAAATCTTTTCACATTTACATTTCTCTTGAGCAAAGAATAATCGTAAAAATCAGTGATAGGTATTTCTAATAAGAATATTGTAGTTGGCTTCACACCCTTACAAATTTAGGCTTTCACCTGCCAAGAGATTTCTGTAACTTAAATCTTTTCTTCATTTTTCTTTTCTGATGTGTTTATATCATCAGCAAGCAGATGTCCATCTAAAATGGCTCCTTGATCCCTTGCCGGTGGATGCAAGAGTTGTGGTGTCTGTTGATGAGGAAACCTGTCCCCAAGCATGGAGGTAATTTATCTTTCATTATGATAGAGGCACATTATCAGTCTGCGTGGGTAAAGAATCCAAGTTGAACAAAGTTTGAGGCCCTTAAATTCCTGATACAGAAAAGGAGCTTAGAATAAAGGACATGAGGCAATGGGGTTTTTAAGCGATGTGGATTTTACAACGCAAGGTTACTGCCAGTTGGGGTGAGTGGAGTGTTTCAAAGACTTAATTGAAATCGACTTCTTTTTTGAGACGCTCGGTGGTCAAGTTAATTAGGAACACTCTCACTGCTTTGGCAATGCAATTGGGGGCCGCACAGAGATTGCGTGTTCAATTCTTTCTTGCTTCACTGTGGGTTTTTTTCGTTTCTTCCTTTGTATGAAAATCTTCTTTCTCTCTTGGGGTTATACTATAATGTACTACATGTTTACAATTATTGTTAGAAAAGGAGCTTGGTAACACTTTTAATGCCCCATGGAATTGGGTTTTTTTTCTACAAATATCTATTATCCCTTCTCTTGCTGTATCATTTATAACACTGAGCTGTTGGTGCCTATTCCTAACCCTTATATTTTTGCATGCAATCGTGTTATCATAAACACATAATGTTGGTAATGATAGAAGTAACTAGTTCTCAGGTTTGCCACAGATCCCTCAGTTGGTCCTCATTTGGATTTATAGACCTCTGTTGGTCCTCTGTTGGGCTTCATGGCGCTAGGATGCCATTCATCTGGATAGCATTTTCTTTGCTCTCTGAGTTTTGTTACTTTCTTTTTTCATTTGCTTATATGTTCAAAAAGTCTTTTAATTTTGTGCTTTCATTATTTATACACCATACAAAAAGGGAAATAAAGCAATTTTTTAGTGATTTGATTGTGACATATTTAATTGATTTCATCAAATAATGATGACGTTTATAGGCTGTATCTCTGCACCAAGTGCAGACTCATGGACTTCAGTTATACCCCTTGCCTGTCTGGCCATTTCACACCAGAATCCTCTCAACTTCTTGGGGAGTATACAGCAGAGCAGCTGATTATCAGCACTTTTTTTGCTGGTATATGAACAAGATCTTTTGCTGCCTAAACTGGTTACTCTTTTTACACATGAGAACGGTGGGGAAAATGAATGTGTAAAGAGACTTTCCCAAGGACTCAATGTTTGTCCAGGCTCTAATGGGAATTGAACTCCCAGCCTTTCATTTGCAAGCTGTCCACACTATCCACTCAACCCTGACACCACCATTGGACTCCAGTTGGACTCATTTTGAGTAGTCAGTTAGGATTGAACTATGATATTTCTGTAGTTTTTATGCTGTAAAGTAAAGTAAAGTTTCTCATACTCATTACTGAGCGTAGAGGAAATCAGGTGTAGAGTCCCATTTTTTTAAGGCATACTGCTTTGTGTAGGAGTTTGCCATTGCTTTTCATGCCGACTTTACTTTCGCTGAATCTAAAGAGATCTAGTTGACCCATTCACTGCTGGGTCGACAGGGAAGTCACGAGAAATTCTGCCAGGACTGAGGGTTGAACTCGGGGCTCGCAGTTTGCCAGCCAAACGCTCTACCGACTGAGCTACCTGGCTTCCTAATCAATGCTATACTAAATCAGATTATGTTCATACCCAAAAGAAAAAAGAGGTAAACTTGAAGATCAGGACACAAATTGGCACTGTAAATGTTGTGAAACTTTTTGTGAATTTTCCCTTAGATCGTGGCCCACATTACACTTGGAGGCAACAAGTAGCAAACATGTCAAAGAATTGCTGTGGGCGGAGTTGTCATCTTTAGATGGTTCTGTTGATGAGGATGTGGAAAGTTTGATTGTAACACAGTGTCGCACACCAAGCACCTCTTGTCCCCTCTATACTTCTGTCCTAGCCAGGCATATTGCAAGGTCATTATGCGTTTAATTTATTATAACTGAAAAATAGTTGTAACGGTAAATTCTATGTCACTTCATTTAAAAGTACTTAATCATCAGTACTTTGTATATCCAATGTTGATAAATTTTCAAACATATATTCATGTAATTTTAGTCTTGTTAGATTCCATTTAAAGACACCTATATGCCTGATAGAATCTTTGCATCCAAACAATAAGTAGCAATTGTTTTAACAATTTTGTAAGAGTCTTCATTTCATCACAACAATAATACTTTCATGTAATTAATTGAGTCGTCATATTTTTTTCGCAGTCTTGATTCCAGTGACAGTGCAGTGATTCATGATACTGTATCAGCTATGGTCCATAGTTCCAATAGCACACAGCTTTTCATAGCAGTGCTTGAATCATTTTTCTCATCACTTGAATCTGGTCAAACCTGGGGGAAAGAGGTACAATGATTAGCCATTTATTATACTTATAAAGAAGTCTCTAGAGTCTATTTGTGGAGGTAAATAATATGTTATTGGGCAATAATCAAAGAGATATAAAAGAAATGAGAAAAGATATGGCATTGTGCTTAGGGACAAAAAAATCTACTTAATGTCACAGATTATTCAAGTGTGCCAATTATTGCTCAAATCCATCAAATGGTTATGGAGATAAATGCAAAAATGCTTGGTCATGAGAAGTGGAATGGATTATGGAAGTGTCCCTATGGTTACCAATGAGAATTCATTTGAAGGGAATGTCATTTTTTGTTGTAACTGAAATATGTGAGGCCTAAGGTAGGTACATTATAGACAATGATGAGTTTGTCTGAAGTCTTACTTAAAGACAATGTGAAAAGACAATGTTCTTTTTACAATGATTTTTTTCAACAAGACTTCCTTCCCCTCTATTTTCCTTCATCCTGTTCCCTTCCCAAAATATGCTCTGCCCCTCCTCTACACTCAGTCTGGTTTGTATGATTTGTAATTGCAGGTTCTTCAATTAATATACGCAAGTCGATGTGGGATGATGGAAACAGAGTTGTTGTCATTAGTTCCAGATTTAGGGTGGTTCCAATTGTGTTCACTGTACAGGTTTTTGTCAGACCACCAGTTTATCAAATATCATATGGGATTGTTGGCATTTGCCCATGTACAGGTAGATTTTAAACAAATTTTAATCTCTTAATCTTTTTCTTATCCTCCTCTTCCTCTCCCTTCTCTTATCAATATCGTCATTATTACCATCTTTACTTATGTCATAGGTCCTGTATTTTCCTTTTTTGATTCTTGTTATTGCAAGAAGAAATAAGTGGCTTAATGAAATGCTGAAGTGAAGGAGATGATAATAGAAGCCAAAGCTTCCTTTTTTTAGTCATCCTTATTATCTTTATGATTGTTGTTTTACTTTTCTATTAATTGTTGTATATATATATTCATCATCATTGTAATTTTTAACTTCAATTATTTGTTTCACTTCCTCAGGCTCAAGAGGCTGTATACAAAATGTTTTTTGAAAAGGAAGAGGAGAGTGTTGTTGTCTCAGTAAGGAAAAAGCTGATTCATTATTTTAAACAATTTGTTAGGTAAGCAAGAAATGTTGTCAACAACATTGACCTATTCAATGATAAACTTTATGTGGGCATCTCTTTACCATTGTAGATTCATAGGCTTATCAATATTAGTAAATATTATAATAATGGATAGCATTTGTATAGCGCATATCAAATAATCTCAATATTTCTCTATGCGCATGAGTAGAACTGTTGGAGCGCTTGTGAGGTGCTACAAACCTCATCCGTCCCCTCTAATCTCAGCCTCCATTTTGTCAGAACAATGGTTATGGGGTATAATTTTTCTGATAGGCCATGGTAGGAATTGAATTTCAAATTTTGCCAGGCTGGCAGTTGGAATGGCCTGCTCTTATTGATTTCAACCATAGAGAGTCTTTTACATGTGCAAAGGCACTTGGGACCTCTGAATAAATCGTCTGTCTCCAAAAAGACTAGGCACTTATTTCCTGCCTACCACCGGATAAGGAAATGGAATAAATTCGAAAAATCAGTTATCAACATAAGCTTGCGCCAAGCAGGATTTAAACGTAAGAGTTGGGCATGAACCCACAACCATTTTGGCTTCGTGGGCTGAAATATTAAATATACCCTTCAATGAAATTCTATTTATATCAGAGAAAACGTTGGTATGTATAATTACATTGATGTTTCTTTGATGATTAAAAGAAAAGTCTATTTTTTAGTTTAACACCAAATTATGTCACTTAAGAGAGAGTGATTCATAGATACAAGCAGTTGAACCATGGGGCAGGAATGAAAATAGATCAATGAGTCAAAAGGACCCAAGACAAGAAAGTATGAAAGATAGGAGTGTGGGCACAGTGAGAGAGGGAGGCACTATTTTATTCTATTGTTGCTTGTTCTTATCATACCATTACTATCTTTTCCTTTTATTAATATAAATATTATTTATCTTTGAATGGTTTCTTTATATAATATTTCACCCAGGCCATTATATGTGTCAAGCAGAGCTGTGGATGAGTTACCATGGCTTATAAGTCAGATAGAGGACAAAGAACAGCTTGAAAGCATCATACTGGATCTGGGTATATTTCAAGAAATGTGTACCAGGTATAAATTAGAGCCTCCTAAATATTCATGTTCTTTTCAACTTACGTGCTAAAGAATTTTTTGCTTTACAAGAATGCCTATTAAAAACTGCTTGACATGCGCTTTTCATGTTTCACGATACCAATATTTGTTTAGGTTACCTAGTCAAAATTTGTAACTTTTTTTTTTATGACAATACTTTTTAATTCAGGAAGGTTATTATATTCCTGTCCTTTGTTTTTTCTTTCTTTTTCTTGCAGAGGCCGCAGTTCTGAGCTCCTTGGTTATTGGCAAATTATTGGCTGGGATAAAGAGAGAATGGCAGAATCATATTTTACAGCTACCAAAAGTCTTGAAGGAAGTCAGTACTTTTTAAATTCACAATTTGGCTATGTTATACTGTCTTTCATGTCAAATTGCTCTACTGTGTATATTTCATTATTGAAAAAAAAATAGATTATGGATAAATGTAAATGGTAACATCTTGATAAAAGTGTGATAAGAATAAATGACAGTGAGAAGAGCTGTCTTTTAATTGTCACTCTTGTAGATGAATAAAAAAGATCAACTGATCATGTCAAATCATCACACACGCAAAAAAAGAAAAAAGTGAAACAGAACAGAACTAGACTATTCTAAGAAACTCTGCACCACAAGATAAAACAAATTAACATGTCAAAGCATGATTCCAATGTGCCATACATTTTTCCATTGAAAATCTTTGTTATTTCAATGAATTAGTGACTCTTTGCAAAATGGTTTAGAATAAAATGTTGTTTGTTAAACGTCATAAAAACTGATGCTCAAGTCATTATTGCCTTTTCCTGGACAGCTTCTTAACAGCAGTCCATGTCCAGAATAGGGAGAAACAGTAGGGGTTTATCCATGGCCTATATTTGATCCAGGATGAGAGGGGCTATGATGATTATTATTGCCTTTTAAAAATTTAATGGTATCATTTGATTTCTGTTCTCATCATTATTTTGTTCATCAATTGAAACAGAAGCTGGTCACAGTGATGTCAGTCTGAAAAGGGTTGCTAACAGTTATGAGGTCTTGGGTCGATTTTTGAGAGACCTCGGTCTATTATCAGAGGTAATTTATCCATCTCTTATCTCCTTCTTATATTCCAAAGACTGAAAAGAAATACAAAGTAAGATCAAATACCAAGCTAGACTCTATTATGAGACTTTAATTTCAAATACTATGATTTTTAGCTTACTATTGCAAAAATATATTTACAAATCAACACAGAACATCAAATTATATAATTATTCAAAGTATGTGCAATATTTCATCCCTCTAAAGTGATAAGAACATAGCATCCAGATGCTGCTTTGAAAATGTATAAAAACATCTGGTCTCAGGGTGTATGCTCAACTTGAATAGACTGGTCCTCAGAGAGTTGATAAAATTTGCTTACCTTAGCTCTACCAATTCCGCATTTCTTTCACTCTCAGATCTCTAGTACATATATGCTAGCTCTGTTTATGCTGTTTCCCTCCCTTCTATGATGGGGGAAAAAAATCCATTCCTGATGTTTTTTTAAGAGTCATGTGATCTTTTCCTTATTTGAAGGCTCTACCAGCATTACAGAGGGCATTGGAAGTGCGAGAGACTGATCTCGATCCAGATGACCCATTGGTTGCAAGGTCCCTTCATCAACTAGCAGGGCTACATGCCCAATGGGGAAAATACAAAACATCTGAGATGCTTTATCGTCATGCTCTTGAAATTTGTCAGAATGCATTAGGCTCTGATCATCCACTGGTTGCCACAGAATTGGAGGCCCTAGCAGTGTTATATCAGAAACAGGACAAGTGAGTTGTTTGATTGTGGAGGTTTTTCGTTGTTTTTTTTAAATTGTTATTACAGTTGATCCCAGTTATACTGAAATCGAACATACTTAAATCCCAGTTAAACTGAAACTTTTTCAAAAAACATAGCCCAGTTAATCTGAACTTAAGCCCACTTATAATGAAATATTTTTCGGCTGGTTTAGAACAGAAATCACGGAAATTCTTTATCAATATTCTCAACGGACACCAGCCATAAAAAAAAACAATACAAAAATGAAAGACTGAAAGAAAACAAAATTTAAAAAAAACATTGTAATGCAGTGAATGGCTGTCCCATGTCCTCATACAAAATGGCTGATACAGTGTTTCCTTTACATTCATGTGAATAATACCCGAAACAACATTTTAGCACACTAGAATACCTCTACACAGCAATGTTGCATCATTATCGGTTATACTTTAATTCCGGTTATACTGACATTTTTAGACTTTCTTTTGAGTTTCAGAATAAGTGGGTTGTACTGTATTATTTTTTTGCAATTGGTTATTGTAACAAGAAGACCCCTTGAGCTTGATTACAACTGGGACCAATGTTAAGAAAATAAACATATTTAGTGAGGTCAGTTTTAATATAGAAAGTAAATATTGTAGATTGTTATGATAATTGAGAAGTGAAGAGGTCTGAGTCTGTAGGCTTACTCGGGCAAAGGTCCCTTTTTTGTGCTCGTAGATGTCCAGCTGGTGTTGACAATGATATGATAAGAACTCTGTAAAATAAAATGGTGGTAAATTTAAATACAACAGCAGTTTCTGGAATATTGTAATAGAGTGTTGTTAGCAAAAGCTATCGTTGTAACAATGTCATTGTGGTAGAAGAAGTAACAGGAGGCATCTGTTATAGATTTGTATGACGAGAGAGGTAAATTACAGTGGTAGTTGTGATATAAGTAGAAATGTCACACTTTTTTGTTACGGGTTGAGTTGGAATTATTTTGTAGTTTACTTCTTAATTTTTGCTGCGTGTGAATTCTGAATGGAAAATGTTAGTGATCTCTAATTTTGTTTTTATGTTTTGAATAATTCTAGGCATGATCTGGCTCATCCTTTGAGAAAGAGGGCTTATGCTATCAAAAAAAAACACAGAATGCCTCGAGCACATGGCGTAAGTTGAATACTGGAAACAAAGCATGCCAAATATGTTATGTTTATGTTATGTCTATATGTTATTCTATTTTGTTAGAAAAGAGTCAGAAAGCAACTCCAAACTTTATAAGTATGCATAACTATAACATTTAACTTAAAACTCATTTTAACTCATTCAGTCCTACTGCTGGCAGCCAGGCAGGTGCTCAGATACTACGGCCTTTGAAACTTACTGTATGGTACATACACAAAACCGAGTATATCGGTCATAGGGTTGAATGAGTTTAAAAATAAAGAAAAGAAAAAAAAGTTGGTTCATTTTCATTTAAAATTTACATTAAAAAAACCACTTAGGTTTTTCTTCACTCTATTTGCTTTCTAGGGTGACACCTCTGTTGATCATCTCCAAAAACGAGCTCTGCAGTTGGAAGAGTTGGTAATGGGGCCTGACTCTGGGGATCTTGCAAGATCTTTGAACGAACTTGGAGTTTTATATTATCTACAAAATAATGTAGAGTATGTTACCTTTTTACTTGATGGCTGATGATGGAATTGTTACAATCATTATCAAATAAGATTTGAGAGAAGTTTATATTTCATTTTCTGGTGGTGTATTTATCAGAGAGGAAAAACCATCATTAGGTTTATTACTATAATACTTTTATTTACCTTATTACCATAAAATTGTAATATAATTGATTCGGTTGATTGTGATCTGAAAATTATATTGCTCGTATATTATTGTGTTTACATTTTGTAATTCTTTTAGAATTATTCAACTCATTTTCTCCTTTCCGTACCTTCCCAAATTTCATCATGTGAAATTTTGTTTGTTTTGATTTTTCAGTATTGCAGAGTCATACTTTAAGCGTGCCTTAGAAATGCGAGAATCTCTTCTTGGTGTAGACCACCTGGATGTAGCATCTTCTCTCAATAATCTTGCAGCCCTCTACAATGACAAAAAATTGTATGATAAGGCAGAACCTTTATATGATAGAGCCTTAAAGATACGCTGTAAAGTAAGAAAGACCTTTGATTGATTTTATGTAGATGGATTCATAATAATATGATCATGGGGGCCAGTTTGTGGCATGCTGGCAAAATGAAAAAATATGTAGGTGGGCTTGCCAGCAAATAGACTTTTAAGTCATTCCTGCAAACTGGGTTGTTTTTGTTTTTTTTATGTTTAAAGGCTTGACGTACACCGTACAAGGCCTATCTTTCCTTGACATTGTCAGCTTCATGTCGTTCTATTGTAATAGTTGTCTCAATGGCTTAAAACAATGTCACTGGAGAATGCCAGAAAGTAGAATTTAAAAAGAAAACGTAAGGGAGTGCTTTGGTGTGGGGGAATCAGAATAGAGACAATGGAGCAGGGCGCATAATGCGTCATCAATTCATCCACTTTTGATCATTGATATTAGCTTTGTGCTATATTATTTTACAAGTCATTAGTCAAATAACCATTGAAATTTCAGCCTATTTTGTGTGAAACGATGTATAACTTGATCTCTTTGAAGTTTGATGCATCGTCCTTTATATGTTCTAATGCTGTTCTATAAAATATAATTACTTTCCCTGAAATCTTTGTTAATGCTAGAGATCATCTTGATTTGCATAGGCCTACATGTAGGAAATGTGAGCAGTGGCACATAATATAAAAATGAATCTAAAATTCACCTAAGGCCTACATGTTGTCATGGATAAGCTATAGCATAATAATATTTAGTGCATTGAAATACAATGTAATTACTAGTAGTCTCTAAGAAGAGGATACCGTGTCAAGATCATTGAATGGTGAACCTTATTTTAACATACTACAATCATCTTGACAAGGGAGAAAAAAGAATTGCGCAGAGTGGCCATTATCTTGGATCACCCATGTTTGATAATTAATTGAAAAATGTATATTGCTTTTATGCTTCTTTTAATGCCATTTTCAAACAAGGAAACATTTTGTAGAAAGTGAAAACTTTAATGGGATGAAACAGCAGCAATGTTCTATTTTGATCCTCAATTAAATTTGTAGAGAATGTCCAAAGATGTGTCATACAGCCCCTGTCACTTTGTGTCACACCAGATAATGTGATTTTCGGATAAGGTCATTGTGAATGATTATAACAGAATTTTGTTGATATAAAAGTCAGTGGACAGCATCAAGGAGGCTTCACTTTACATCACCGGCCATTGGTGGGATAAGAAGACAAATTCTCAATAGAAAGCTAAATTTGCCGACAGGAACAGAGTTTTTCATTCCGCCATTGAGCATTAGTATGATGCCATGCTGTCAGACTTAACCTACAATATTGTAGAATTTTGGGTGATAATCATAAGAGGAGACAACCAATACATACTTTTATCAGCAGAAGGATAGATAACTTTTGAAAGCTAGACAACCCTGTACTGAAAGCAGGAACAACAAAATCACACATCTATGCAAGGCTGACCAGTCCCCCACTTCTCATGCAATCTAGGTAACTTAAAAGTAGGGCTGGTCAAAGCATGGTTCGTCAGGTGTGATTTATTTTTTGTACAAGTCGTTTCAGTTGAGCCTAGTATTGTCTGCTGCTGGTCTAATACAACAGAGAGCAGGAATGGAGGGGTAGTGGGAGGACAAAATATGTTTGCAATGTACAACCAGGCATGTTTATAGAAACAAAGAACATGATGACCGCCAAAAGTTAATGATATATATCTATATATTATATAGGGTATCGTACCATGGGTTAAAGAGGGTATTGGTTTAAGTATGAAGAATCCTTATTCGTAGGGAGAAGAGAGTGAGACTGATCAGTCACTATACTATTAAATTTACGTTGTTTTATTGAAAAAATAACATCACACTTTGGATAGCATCTTGGATACACGTTGGAACTGATTCCATGACTTAAAGCGGTGGTTAAAGATCATCACTACTTTGAGATCCATATATCATTGTATCCCCTGTGAGTTTGCTTGCCATTTGTCCATAAAAAGAGATCATGCAAATCAACTATTTTGCCTTAAAGATTATGTAACAAACATTCAAGTTATGTAATCAAACATATAAACCATGTAATGTTAAATTACCATTTTCAGCACCAAAGTTCAGACAGCCCTGGAGTTGCAAGTATAATCAATCACCTGGCAAAACTCTACAAAATGCAGGTTTGAAAGTCTAATAAATACTCAGCTGTGTTGTGTATGTATGTTATATTTAAAATAAAATTAATGGCTTCAAAGTGGAATCTCTAAATCAGGGATGGCCAACCTATGGTGTGGGCACCAAATGTGGTGCATTGTCTGATTAGAGGTGAGTAAAAAAGGACAGTATTAATAAACAAAGATATAAATACCCAACGATGATAATAGACAATACAGAATAACTGTTACGTTTCGGGTATTACATAAATAACCCTTCATCAGACAAACAAAAGAAAAAAGCAAACAAACAATATTTACATAATGGAAAGCGAGAGAGAAATGTAACTAGATCTAGATATTAATCGAATGGCTTAGCTTTATTGTAGATCCTATATCCAGCGATGAATCAGAATCACAGTTTCTGTTCAATATAAGTGCATATTGGCTCCTAAATTATAGGGTTACGGATATTTCTAAGGAAATACTCAGAATAAAAGAAAACCGTAATGAAAAGGATAAAAAAGGGATTTTATCTTTGTTTATTGATACTGTCCTTTTTTACTTTCCATATAACCCAACAGCGGCTTTACTTTAATTCTGATAAGAGGTGGCACATTGCATCCTTGTGATGGGTAATTTACATTAATAATTTAATTATTACAAGAAGTAGCCGTGAGAGTGGGGGTTGTTTGTATGTACAAAAGATTTGTGGTGCATCTGAAACCTTATGACAAAAGGTTGACCCATGGTATGTAAAAGATTGGCCACCACTGCTATAGATATTTAAGCATCTTTTATTTAATTTTATCGCATACTACACTGTAGTTAACTGTAATGCATAGTCATCTCATAGAAAAAGACAGTGACAAAATGTAATTTGAGCAAAGATGGCCAACAGATCATACAAAAAGAAAACTTCAGATACACAGTAACATCAGATGGTAAGGATCTGCATGAAATCAAAAAGCAAATTGCCATAGGAAAAGATACATTCACCAAAATGAAATCTATTTTTAAAAACAGGAATATAAGTCCGAAAACAAAGATGAACATAATAGAAACATATGTATGGTCAGTACTTCTTTATGTCTGTGAGTGCTGGACGCTAGACAAAGAAAGTAAGAGACGTTTGGAGGTTTTAGAAATGTGGATGTATCGCAGAATGTTGGGTATGTCATGGACATAGAAAATTAACAATGAGAGGGTCCTAGAAAAGGTCGGCGAAACAAAACCAAGTATGCTGATGTTAATCAGAAAGAGACAGCTTCAATTCCTTGGTCACATTATAAGGGATGATGATGATGGTCTGGAGAAAAGTGTCCTCTGGAAAAATTGAAGGGAAGAGAGACAGAGGCCGACAGAGGATAGCGTACCTCAAAAGTCTAAAGGCCGTCTGTAACCAGCAGACCACGACAGCCGGCGACTTTATCAGAATGGCAGACAATAGAGGAGATTGGAAAGACATCATCGCCAAAGTCTGCAACAGACTCAGCACCTGATGATGATGATGATGATGACACTGTATTAGTCAAGAAAGATCTGAGGGTTTGTTGTTTTTTTGAGTCCATTCTCAACATGAAGTATATGTGAGCTTACACACTTCTAGGGAATCAATCATAAGATTTGGATGACAACAACTGCTAGATGAGTGGACACCAGAAAAAAGTGTAAGAATCTTCTTCAAACAGAGAATGAAACCAGTACATCCTTCAAAAGAAAACAGACAAGAGCAAAGCTCAGTATTTGAACTCCACACAAGCCAATGAAAACTTAACAAATACTTAAGCACTAATCAAACAGGAGCACCAGCCGATATGTGGACTCTGCCAAAGTACAGAAGAAACGGTATACCATCATCCATTTGAATGCATTCACCTCAAAGCATTAAAACAATTCTACTACCAAAACCCACCATCTACAATAGCCTATACTCCTCATCACAAGTAAAAAGCTCAGCAAAATTCCATAACCTGGCATTGAAAAAAGGACAACATTTAGCAGTTGGGGATCAATAAAGTAAAGTTAAACTATATCATAAATATAATTTTTATTCAATTTTTAGATGTATTTTTCCACAAAAAAAAATTATAATTTTTTTTAAAAGCTTTGTGCTCAACATGCCATGACAAATCTAGTATATCTTCTTAGATATGCAGGCAACATTAAAATATATTCCTCAGCATCTCATAACATTTAAAACCCTGAATCATTTATGCTTGACCAGGTTTGGTAACCAAGCAAGCACCGAATTCGAAGTTTTCCGATCATTCCTATTTTTTCTGTTCTTTTAGGGCAAGCTTGACAGAGCAGAGCCAATGTACAGACAGGCTGTAGAGATTCGTGAGAAAGCATTCGGCTCTAATCATCCCTCTGTGGCAACTGCACTTGTCAACTTGGCTGTGCTCATTTCTCAACAGGTGAAAATAGTTTCTAAATGTTGCATCATCATCATCTACATCATTATTATTAGTATTATTATCATTATTATTATTATCATCATTTTTTAAATTATTATTATGTTATTATTTCTATTATTATTATAATTATTACTAGAGAGAGCCACAGCCGTGTTTCGTAAACTTTCTCTTGCCAGTTTTCACTTTTTCTGCTTGCTATTAACTACTGATCAGGCCACCGTTCTTCAAAAAGCATGGCAATAAGAAATAAGCGAAAGTCTAAAGTGATCGTACGAAGAGACAAACACATTTTTACCCATTTCACCTGACCACATCATCTAAGTCAAGATTCATTTTATGCTATTGTAAAATTACAGACATAGGGTCTATTGCCTTTCATGAAAGCTTGTCTGTTTCCTATAATAAAATTATTACAGCATTAATAGATTATGTGTGTTTTACCCATTAGAATCGCTTTATAGAGGCTGAACCTTTATATGAACAAGCCTTGAAAATTTATGAGTACAGCCTAGGACCTCACCACCCTCGCATTGCTGAGACTCTACGCAATTTAGCTGTCATGAAGTATGAGCAGGTGAGTAATTAATTAACATTTATTATTCTTTATCATCATTATTGGCATATAGAATAAAGAAGCCTTATTATTTATTATTAGCTGCAAAACATTCCAGACCATGTTTGGAGCCCTCTATTCACTAATTACATTCATTATCATCTTCCTTGTCCGTAATGATAGCAATAATGGCGATGTTTGGCGATTTCCCTTGAATATCTGATTTAACAGGGATCTGATATAACAGGGATTTTGCTTTGGCCCAACCATCCCTGTTTTATCAGGTCTCCACTGAAGCTATTTAAAAAAAATACAAAATTACTAAATACTTCATAATTTTGTTCATACAGTATGTAGTTTAGAGTCTCATCAACATGTACTAAATAACTTTTTTTTTTTAAATCGCCGAATCAGTCAGTATGCGAGTGGAGCGACGAGTTATCCGCTCAATACATTACAAGGGTGTAATTTGTCACCTCATTTGGTTGCTAAGTATTATTTTTAAATGGTTTGCGTCGTTATCCAACCCTCTTATTGGCCTTCTGCCGCCATATTCAAATTTTTAGTCTAGCACATTTTGTGTTGTGGAACTCTAATTTTCGCAAAACCCTGAAGAAATTGTGGCTATGAATAAATCTATCGATGATTGGCTCTCATATATGGAAGTCTCGAAGTTATTTATAGTTTTAGTCTTGCACATTTTGTGTTGTGGAACTAAATCGAGAAAATGTTATAATCAGCTGATTGCTGAACGTGGAGCCCTAAATAAGGAAGGAGAGAGAGAGAGGGAGGGAGACAGACAAGGGGGGGGGGGGGGGGGGGGTGGAGAGAGAAGGAGAAA
>JASKDV010198813.1:0-20306 GCA_032466395.1 Aegires albopunctatus
GCCAAATTTCAAGTTTGTAGCATGAGCGGTAATGACGAAGAAGCCGATAATAATTTACCAAGTTCAATAATATATAATAGATAATACCCATTTCTCACCTGGTGTGCTGCATTCTGGCTGACGCCTGGGATGTTCCAAATCTGTGGTTTTGACCCAAGAGAATCATTTCTACTTGAGACCAATAATGGTATGTATCGATTTGTTTATAAATACGTAAACAGTAACATTAGTTCCTGAACATCGATCAACTGCTGTAAATACATATCTAACCTAACCTACCATTTTAAAAAGGACGTTTACTTTGTCTTTTCAAAACGATTCTTTTTATATTTCGGGTTGTACTTGTAGTAAATGAAAAAATTCACTGCTGAATTGATGTTTTCAATAGTTATGTGAAACATGTATATTATGGTGAAAGCGTTGTCATATCTCCGGAACACCCTGAAGTCGTACACGAGTATTTCCGTGATCGCTGTTGTCAGGTACGGAATACTTGTGATGATGAATATGACGGAAACTATAACAACTTGTACTGTCGCCTGTCTTTCTTTGGAACCAAATTGGTTTTTACTTCAGGATTTGTTTGAGATGGCCGAACTTTGGTCTAAGGTAGATACATTTTTCGCGACCGTATTTCTTATATCTGATGATAAATTGGTTGTCATTTGTCGGAATTTGACAGACTTCCTTAGCGCATGCGCCAAAACAATGGCAGAGATGAGTATCACGGCTTGACAAGCCAGGTTTAAAATAATACTTAATAGGATCCTATAGAATATCAACATATTGTTATAAGCAGGTCTAAAGGACAAAGTGATACTAGATGCATTGGGCTTTTTTATAAAAGTGAATTGAGACAAAATCATGAATCCAGTCGAAAGGCAAAATATCCAAATCACGATGATAACAATATAGATTCGAACTCTGGTAAACACATTCTTAGCACGAAGTGGGATAAGTACACATATACATCTTTGGACAGCGAGGAAAGCTGTCAACATTACGGTGGATTGATGAAATATCCGCCTAAAAGTAATGGCTCCACCTCTAATATTAAACGGATTGAACAAGAAGAAGATATGAAAGTCTCTTCCCAGAACATCACATAAAACAGTCATGTCGTTTACAAAGGCTGAAATCAAGAATATCAAATCGGAAATGGCCAAATTAAAGAAGACTATCGTCACAGCGTCTTTCAGGCCAATTCTGTAAAAAGTACGAATGTTGATGGCATTCGTTAGCATACCCCCCAAACATATGAAAAATCTTAAACCCATGAGGCATTTGCTTATCATCCATCTTTGCTCATTCGTTAACAGACCACCTTGAGAAATGTAGTCCTCGCTCGATGATTGTCCAGTAAAATTTTCAAAAATAAAACTTTCATCGTTGAACTCCATTCTTCATATTCCATCAAATGTACTTGATTGAAAAAGGTTCTTTTTCGTAGCTTTTATTTAGATAACGTTTATATGTTGAAGCAATGTTATATTCTGCAATGGTTTAATCTGTTCTACCCTATCATTATCATAATGTCTAAAGAGTTGTTTGTTGGATTTAAAAAAAAAGAATTTCGTATTAACCAAGGAACAGCACAATGTTTTATGTATCTTTGCTCGATTTCCACAAACTTAATCCATTGTTCATGACGTCCGAACATTTGGTTTAATATAATCAGAGGCAACATTACTTTAACAGCCCCTAATATGTACAAGGAGTAGCTTTTTCTGGGACATTAGACTAATAGATCTAGCGATCATTAAAGAAAAGAGGGGTCTTTTAAGACTCCGCATACCGTTAAAGGGCATTCTAATCTTTTCTTATATACACCATGTATTTCATATACACCATTGCATTTTATATAAACCATGTATTTGTAAATAATATGATAATAATACATGTCGTTTTATGAAACAATTTGATAATAGCATATCTCGTAGCCAGAAGATCGCAATGCATCAACTGGATTGAATTTAACCTCAATGATAATGTGTTCCAATTATTGTCAATATATTTCTTTATTGGTAGAATAGGTGAATTTCGTAGTTCAAAACAACCAACAGCTACCCAATAACTTTAATGTCTATTAAATTGATTCTTCATTAAAATCTACCTATAACGATAACTGTAATAGCAGGAAAATTGTACATTTCGTCAACTGGATCGAAATTACCCACGATGATAATGTGTTCCAATTGTCAATATATTTCTTTGTAGGTGGAATAGATGGATTTCGTAGATCAAAACAACCAACAGCTACCCAATAACCTTTGTCTATTAAAAATTGATTCTCAACTCACGACAACATGGGTGAGATAGATTACTAAGAGTATTTTCTACCATTGACAAGATAGCGGCTTACAATCATTTCAATGACGAATTATTTCGGTAATGTTTTGGTAATCTTTAGTTATTTTATCATTAACGGACGAACTTACTCGCGATACGTACACTAATATTTTTATGTATAACTGACATTGCGCGAATGATAATATAATTTTATAATAAGGTAAGTGTATCGTTTTTTAAGTTTCAAGGTATCAATTGTTATTTTTTATTTAATCCATAATTCTTGGGAGCATTGTATTCTACGATATAATACTGTCTTAATGCGTATTAAATTAAGTTTAGAAGAAGAGGGTGAAAAGTATAATACTTATACTTGTTTATAAACTGGTAGCAGACGACATAAAACCAGCAGCTATAAGGAAATCTTGACGTAATAGCGTTCTTATTTTTAGCGCTTGGCTAGAATTTTTTTTTCTTTTTTAAAAGTCAGATTCCAATCCATTACTTTCATCTATCTATTTCGTCAGTGGAATGCAACTCTCATGTTGCCTAATTTTATACAGTAGATACAGGAGTGTTGTATATCATTGACGACTTGAAACGAGATAACACTGTAATGTCTTATGAAAGTTCATAGGATCAAGAATGAGAGCTGCCAACGCGCAGTATATTTCGTAACGAGCATAACGCGAAATATTTGTTTATACTGTCAGTTGGTTGCAAACGTCAGAAAGGAGGCGAGGGTTGGGTGTCAGTTTGAATTGTCCCGGACAGCAAATACATTTCTTTCAGATGCCCTAAACTTAAGCCTTACTACCCGGTTTGTGGTTTGAGGCTTGTGGTTGTATGGCTCGTATGGAGGATCACAAAAGGCTTCTCCAAGTCCAAGTCCCAATAATTACAAGGACTTCATTCATGAAGGGTGTGTGAGCCGCTATATGTATTTGTTACATAGCTATGAACAGTTAATGAACGGCGTGCCGATCCTCTAGGGCTATGCCATCTCACCTAAGGGTCTGTTCGACTCCTTTTTCTATGTATATCGCCAGAGATCGATTTGCACCTAACATCACATTCCCGTTCAATTATGCAGCCTCGGGAACCCTCTTTGTGCTTGTGTAAAGTATTTTTCTATTCCTGCCTGTCCATTGCCATTTCTCTCATGATCTTGAGGTCTTCAATAGATGATAGTTGCATGTTTTCGCTTGGCATTCTTTTGAGATCATTGTTTTAGTGTAACAGGCAGTGTGGTAATTGGTCATCCTTTAATTTTGGTCCCATGTCGGTGAAGTAAAAGTCCGTAGATTTATTTGATGGAATTTCTAAGGATATGACCAAAAAGTCTTCATCTTTCTTCTAGAATTTGGAGAAGAAATTTGGGTTTCGATTCCTATTTTATACAGTGCTTGTTCTGAAATGTTTGAGGGGGTTTTTCCGTTTGGACACTTGGATAATAAGGAACTATTGCAAACTTTCTTCCATGAATCTCGACCATATTTCATGTCCAGCAGATTTGTAATCACAATTTAGTAGATAAGACTCCAAAGAGATGTCCAATAATTCGTCAAGTCACATGACTACTTTCAAAACCCGACCAACTTTATCTTCATACATTTCAATATCCTAGGTATTATACAACACTCATGTTCCTGTAGGTATTTTTTATCTTACACAACAGGAGTGTTGCATAAATCAACGATGTCTGTTTACACGAGTATAACTTCAACCAATAGCAATTCGAGGAACCTTGCCATATTTCGCTACATCAATGATCATATAAGGTGATAGAAATATATATTCACACACGTAATCAAGTTCCTGAATTTCTGAAGTAACTTTTAGATGACATGTCTTATGACAAATTATGGTAAGAACGTATTACACCTATCATTGTCAATAATATGTTAATCAAAATCTAATAATCAATGTTTTACTATTTTGTCCATACATTACTTAAATATACTTTCTTAGTATTATATAATAATATGTTGGGTTTTTTTATTTGCTTGTTTGTAGGTTAGACCAAACCAACCGTAGATAGTATACTCGCTGGTATGTATTTGTAATGAGCCCTGCTTATCTACAAGATCTACTTATATCACTGTCATGTTAGATTGGACATATCTACTGTCAAGAAGTGTTTGACAACATTTTGAGTCTTAAGGATTATTATCATGCACCATCATCCGTCGACGTGTTTACGACCGACTCTACGGGCGTCTTGTCCATGAGTACCGTTTCGTCATCGTAATTTGAGACCTCGGTGACCGCGCAGGCACAAGGTGTGTTATCAAAGTTTTTCATAAATCTCCAAAGAGAACTTCATTATTAAGAAAGATCTGAATGATTTCGATGACCTGTGGATTCGTTCCAGTGAATGAAAAATTTTAAAAATACGCACAAGATCCGTGCACATCGATGTATGGGGGAAGGCTGGCTGAGCCAAATCGCCAGTGCAAAGTACACACTACAGTTCCCGCCAGCATGACACAGGGGCATTCGGCTCGGATGAATGGAAAAGACGGTTGTAGTTTTGCCAAAAATCGTTACCTGCGGCGTATTTTCAAAAGTATGGTTGTAAGATGGCCGACTTACGACCGACGTTTAGTGTCATGGAAACCGATACAGGTGAAATATAGTTGGCGTGTTTGACATGAAGACGTTGGTCGTAATACGGAAGTAAAACGTCGACGGATGACGGTGCATAGAAATAAGCCTTCACAGTGGTTTCTTTTACTATGACGGTGCATGGAAATAGGCCTTTACAGTAATTTCTTTTACTCGTTGCTAGGTTGTATCCTAGTCAAGGAGTTTGCTTTTATTTCCATTGCAGTTTTGAAAGTTTGATATTGTATTCGTATGATTTGGACGTCCAATCATGAACTATTAATTTATGGTTATAGATCTAATACTTGTTATCCTTGTTTGCCCCGTGTTTCCGTGCATGGGTGACTTCTGGGTAATAGTCTGGTGACTCAAATCCATAGTTGTGATTGGTTATCGTTGTATTTGTATCTTCAACGGTCAGCTGTCTCGTTCTAAACCAGTCATTCTATTGCGTTCGTAGCGTTAAGAATTGTTCAACTTTATTTTGAGTCCGTTGGAATGACTTTAAAGGATGTGGATGTTCCTCGTTGTTGAGTTCTATTCTACTCTTTGGGGGAGTTTTGACTATATACCTTATTCTCTTTCCATACACTTTGGTGGAAAAAAAGGCGTGAATAGAATCTATAGTTGAATTATTTCTGCATGCATGGTTTTCCATCAATGGTCTTTTAAAAAGGAAAATTATTATAATGGTTGTTAACAATATCATTTATGGACGCAACTCTTACCCATCAACACTTTTACCACAATAATAAGATTGTATGAGTAGTTCTTTATTTCAGAATTTTTGTTTTTGTTTTTATAAATGTTTGTTCTTCTTATTCATTTAAGCGATTTTTCTTCGCTTCTTTGTGAATAGAGACTTCAGGCTTTCGAAAACAATTGCTTCAGAAAGTTATTCTAAATGTCTGACAAAAACCAAAGTCACTAACGAAGATGTGTGCGGACTGGTTTACAGGTATGTCAGTCCACAATAGCCCAATCTGGCTCATCGAAGTGTGGTTCTGGCTCATGTGGTTCGCCCATAAAACCAGACATGACAACCTTGAGAAGACAGTAATGGCTCATGTGGTTCGCCCATAAAACCAGACATGACAACCTTGAGAAGACAGTAATGCAGGGCACTGTCGAAAGAGGATATCGAAGGGGCAGACAGTGGAAGGCTTGGATGGATAGCATCAGCGAGTCGGCAGAATGAGCATGGAGGAATTTCTGACGTCGGCCAATGACCCAGGACAATGGAGGAGAAAGGCGACATCTTCAACTCTCAGATGCCTCCCTCCCCCCCCCCCCCTTTTTCCCCTCCCGGAAGACCGGCTAGGGCGAGGGCCTGAGATGACGTGACGTGAGGTGAGGTGTGTAAAGTTTACATCATTATGACGTCGTAATACTTACTCATATATATATATAATTCAAAACTTTATGACATAGTGTTTCAAGTTGTTAGGATAGGCTCTCAAAGTACACAACAAAACTCTCTGAAACTTCACAGGTAGTTTTGACGAACATCAGATTGTGTTATAAGCATATAATCAATTTGATTTGTGTTTTCTATTATCATGGTATATTTGTAAACAACAGTCCTATTTTCATAATAAGACAATCAAATGTACGTCTTGGTCTTAGCCTACTTCCGTCCGCCAAAATACATAGCCGAGGCTACTTCCGTGCGATCTAAATCGACGTTCTCATTCAAATTCTCCACTGAAATTTGGGAGAACGGCCACGTTTTGGAGGATGGTCACGTTTGAGAGAATGGTCACGTTTGGGAGATGGGTACATTCGGGAGAATGGCCACGTTTTGAAGGATGATCACTTTTGGAGGATGGTTACGTTTAGGAGAACGGTCACGTTTAGGGAAACGGTCACGTTTGCGGGGGGAGAGGGGGGGGGGGAGTCACGTTTGGGAGGATGGTTGCGTTTGAGGGGACGGTCACGTTTGGGAGGATGGTCGCGTTTGGGGGGAAGTTATGTTTGAGGGGACGGTCACTTTTGGGGAAACGTTCACGTTTGGAAGGATGGACGCGTTTGAGGGGACGGACATGTTTGGGAAAATTTTTTTTTAAAAAATGATCGATAAGAATTTTCATTGTAAACGAAATGAATCTATATCATTTAATTCCTTATTATTATTACGCTTCCTTTCAATACCTTCTAATTCCCCACTATCAGCACAGAAGCCCCTGATGAATAAAAGCAATCTGAAAATAGTTGCAATGGATACAATGAGTCCAAACATTACAGGTTTCCCGATTCATCAACATATCTTTATTACGAAAAATCTGGTGATTTTACTCACTACCTGTACGTACGATGGAGCGTGTGGGACTCAGATTCGATTTTATGCAACAACTAATGATAAAGATCCAGGAGCTAAGAAAGAGAGTTGGCAGTCAATAATTCTGCGTCAATATCACCAAGTAGTATTGTTGTGATACTCGATAGTTATCTAAGGTTCAAATTATATATTGCGGGAAAGTTTTGGTTCTAGTGTGTTGGTGCCTTTAAGTGTAAAATTGTTTTCTCCAAGATTCTTAAAGTGACCACTTTTGAGTAAGATTCACCGGAATGCCAAACGTGTCTTCCCGAGATATATTTCGTCAGTCGATTCGTAAGCTTTGAAGAATAAAGATCTTTAGACTTTCTTAGATAGTCGTTCTAATATTAACTCCTTGTAGGTTCAGAATTAACGCCTACCTCGCGAATCAAGAATGCTGTATTAGGAGGGACTCTAAATGTATATTCCTGTTATTCAAGCTCCATAAAGACGACGACTCATGTTATAATAGTAATATCGGGTTAATAAGGACATTCCTTCAATAAAAGGTACGATACATGGTCCGTCAATTATAATCTACTTCCTTGCATTAATAGCAAGTATGTCAGGATCTAGAGACAATATTATATTACTTATGCCTTTATAATAGTTTATATTATAAAGACATTAATGTGCTAATGAATCTGTGAATACGCCCTTATACATAATATCTTCGTTATTCAAGAATGTGAATGTATTGCACTGTATGGCTGTCCTACCCAGAAAGGATCAAGATTTTAAATTATGTATGAACTGTGTTTCAATTGTCATGTCTACCACTGATTTGAACTTTATCTGTTACCTCTCGTCCACTGAGTTATATTTTCTACAGGTATTCTATCTTTATAAAAACATATACATGTATTTGGAAACAATTTGAAAATTATAATAGTACTCAAAAAGTAATAATGCTTTCAAGAATGCTGTATAGGGCTCCATGACATCATAACTGTTTATGATAATTGATATTTTTACCAATTGATAAAAGCCTTTGTTGAATGTCCACGTCTATTTTATCATACTCTATTATGTACATATTTATACAATGTAATTTAATGGGTGATTGCTTTTAAATTACGTCGGTTATGAAATAAGTAGAAAATATACAAAGATGCAGATACAAAGGAAGACCATCCTTTCATTCCATAAAAGACCTTTAATGCATAAACACATACCGTACTACAATTTGAAAAAAAAAAAATCTTACAAACCTAAAAATGGCGAAAAGTAGTCTATAGAATCAAGGAAACAGCTGAAGCTCGAAGTCGGGCGACCTCGACAGCCAAAGGCTGTCAATTCAAGGCATACAATATTTCTGGATGATTAATGACAGATGATTAGTTCTTGACACTGATTTGATATGAATTGATTACATACTCAATATTTAGCAAAATATAAGGAATCCATTGTTAAGTTTAGCAACAAATTAATGGAAAAGAAATAAGAGAAAAAAGAGCTCTTGACTAAAAGCAGACAAAAAGTCTCAGATTGCATCCTCTTCATTTATTAGATTTATTGTTATCTAAGTCTTGGTTGATTTTAGACATAATGTAATCATCTTCAACACAATAAACTCGATCACTAAGGTCATTAATTTTCAATGATAATAAATATTTACTTACTTACTCCTCTTAATTCCGGCTGGAACATAGGGCTGCGAAGACAGTTTTCCATCTCACACGGTTCCAAGCGATTCTCTTCAACTCGGCCCACGACCAGGCAGCATCTTGGCCTCCTCATCAACACATAGTTCGCCGTTTGGTAGCCCTTCGCTAGCCCTTTGTGCTATCGATTAGACCACCGAGCCTGTGGTTGTGCTCGTGTTTCGCTTAGTCAATATTGATGGGCCTCTTTATAATGGTTCCTGCATGCATGATCTTGGATATATTTTTTCGAGTTTGGAAGAAATCCCCGGTTTCTAATTTCCTAGATTTACTTCAGTATTTAACTTCTAGAGAAGCTTTGATGGACACACGGGCTAAATGTCTTCAAAAATGTAACTTATTACAACATAATTTTTATCAAGATTTTATCTGACCAGATTTGGGAGATATAATGACAGTCCAATATGTTTTAATCCCAAAGCTGCCCATTCAGGGGTTTCGGGGGAGATCGATGACATGTGTACCCTATGAGTACCCTATGTCGTAAAGATAAGATATTATAAATATAGATAATTACACTGGACACCCATATACATATCCAGTTATACAGAACTGTTGCGGTGTTCCAGAATCATTCATATCTGCAGTGGTTCGAAATTATCGCATTTTAAACTAGTGAATCGGGTTTCCTGTGACACTACGTCATTTGTTCTAGTTGTATTGGACACATTAGTGTTTGCTCGTTCATATTGTGATTGGCCTCGGAAATGTTATACCCTACCGATGGACGCACCTTCCAAGCCTGAAATAAGTAGATCGTCACTTGTTCTATTTTACCAACCTACCACGTGTACTCACATTTTAATGAAAGCCAATTCTACGATAGAACTTTAACACTATAATTATTTCAATAATGAATCTTCATATTCATTTGATTTCAATTCTTATTCAATTTTGTATGTGACTTATTTCGCTTACTTTATGGTTCTTAATTAATACCACGTTACTTTATTTTCATTGCATTGTATATAATCACATTACATACTTTGAGGCATATAACCATCCTTTTAATCATCCCCGGGGGGAGCGGATAGCTCAGTGGTTAGGGCGCTCGACTACCATGCCAAAGGTCCCTGGTTCAAACCCGTGCAGGGTTGAATTTGCAGGCTCCAAATTTATTTGAGATTTCCTTAAGATGCTAGGATAAAGAGTGCCATCGAAGACGGACTATGATATACGCATGTAAAAGAACCCTTGGCTGTTTACAAGGCAGTCTAGGAAAACCCTGATATCACCAAAGTAGTGGACATGGGTAAAATTCAATACAACAACAAAAATAGTCAAAGGCAAAAGTATTAGCAAACGATGTGCCCACTTTCAACCAAATTGCATAAAGTGAGGTAATTGCATTAGCAAAGACAAGAGGTGGAAACTGGTAGGATTTAATGTTTAAAGAAAATTAATCAAGACCGAGGAAATCTTGGATTTTCTTTGCCTGGCTGCCCTAAACAAGTTTAAAGGTACTTTTATGCCAAAAATTGCTGGATGCAGCCACTTTAGACAGGTGGCTGGCTTATACAGTATCAAAAGAGAGGGAAAAAAAACCCTGTTTGACTTAAAAAGTAGCCACCATGGCAGGTGCTCGGCTTATTCAAATGGCTGCCAAGACAAGTTTAACTGTATTACAAAAACATAAAATATCATTGATATTTGACACAAAATCCTTCATAATTTGATTACTATCAGGATTTTGAGAATGAGCTTCTGCATGTGCCAACGACATCATTCTTTTGTTAACTTTTTTGATTTATTGGAAAAAATACTGCAACAATTTGCTTTTGAGAAAAGACTCACTGTCACTCTCTCTCTGCTATGGCGTATCATTCACAGACGTTGCCTCCCACACTGCCATACGAAACATATCTCTGTCTTGCGCTGTTCTGGCACACTTAGTCAATGAAGAGTCCATCCATTCGGTTACATCTTGTACAAATCGTCTTCTTGGTTGCCCCTTTCCTCGTTTACCTTCCATCATGCCTTCCAATACCAGTTTATCCAAAGTGTCATGTCCTTTGAGATGACCAAAGAACGATAGTTTTTGTTTTTAATAGTTCTCATTAAGTGCAACTCTCAGTGTGGTAAAAAGTAAAATATGAAGTTGTATCAGGCGAGAATTGTCTTCTGCTCAAGACATTTGATCTTTTCGGTATCCTTTATTAAATTAATTGTTACTAATTTGTTTATCAATTTTTCTGAAATTTTTAGCATCTACAGAAATCAATCGGTTCTATTATTATTAATATACATCTGCAAAAAATTCTAGACGTACATGAACTTTCTTCAAATATTGTCAATTTATTTATTAAAGATTTTAGGTCATTAACATCATGTATAGTGCATGATTTTATGCCAAAATATAGCTTTGGGATTATCTTTTTTTTTATTAAAGTGAAAGTATCTCACTTCATATGTTTAAAGCTTGAATTTTTCTGCTTAAAATCTCACATATATATGTTGCCCAAGATGTGGGCATATTGCATATTTTTACAAGAATGGGAGCTTAAGCTACAAGTTAAATTCAATTTACAATGGTTTGAATAGTGTTAAAAGTACCTATATATAGTGAATTTTTGCTAGTTGTTTTAGTTATAGTTTTAGAAGCATTTTCCCATTGTGGCCATATTGAATTTGCAATTAACTTTTTAATGTGACCAGTTTATGGTGTGGAAACAATCGGAATTCAAAAGCAGAGATTATCAGGATTCCAAAAATGTATATTTTCTTTAGTAACAAAGGGGTTAAAGCTTTTTGTATTCTGATTCATGGGTTGCTATATTTTTCCTGGTCCTGCAAAGATGTCTTATGGCTGATCCTCACCCTAAATTTGAGTAGTCTAGTCTGTTGCACTGTGCATGGGTGAGCTAGGTTTCCCTAGCATATTTGTAGTTTTTGGCACACATTTCCATTCTGTTACAGAATCATGGATGAGCTCCTATTTGTTCATAAGAATTTTACTGATGATACATATCACTAGAAGAATATAGCAGTAATGAATCTGTACATGGTTAAAAATGGATCTTGCATCCAAATAAATCACATAAATATCTCTGCATTAATAGGATGCACAGCATGGCGTGAAGTAGATCTTGTTACATATGCAGGGCTACATAAAAATATACACCAGAATAAATCGCTTTAAATAATTGATCATGGTTGACTAGATTTATAAACCTGAGGATCTTGCCACATTATTATGGGTACTGGGTAAACTATAGAGTTACTTGCTAATATAGCCGGTGATTTATCTGGAACCTTTTATCTCCCCGTAGGTGGCAGGGAAAGGTACCTGTCCTTTCCTTTAAGTTGAGCAGTCGAATAAGCCAAAGGATCCGTCTGTACACATACAAGAGAGCAGCTGAGCTCTTAGGGTCTCTGTATCTTGTGACATTGTTATGAGCCTCCAAGGAGTATGCTTCGGGGGTTACAACAAAATATTACCTCTAGCAAAATACTAGTTCAAGTTAATTTTAAAGCAATTTAAAAAAACCCTGAAAGTTCAGAGATATAGCACTGAGATGGAATACGTAGCCATAAGTAGTATGCCTTCAAGCCTTCAAGTCCTATTATTTTTGTTATTGCATTCAAATTTATAATTCAATTTACTTTTATCATGTTTTCAGTTCTTAGAAAAGAGCAAGGCAACACATGCCCTTGGCCGTCCAGGTGAAGTTGATGAGGTGGCCAAAACTATAGCATTCCTTGCTTCAGATGATTCATCTTTTATCACTGGCGTTAATTTACCAGTTGATGGAGGACGGGCTGCCATGTGTCCACGCTAAGGCCCATGTGATATTTAGTACTGAAAACTATCTTTTGAGTATAATGATTCTGTTTGTGGGGTCCTCATTATTTTCTCTCACATTCTGAGTAAGATGCAGACAAGATGCATAAGATGCAGAGTATTGCTTGTACTTAATATCAAGTACCATACTTTTATTCATAAAACTCGTTAAAGCGTATCTGGATACGCTTAGGCTAATACAAGCATCTAGTACCGTTACTATTTTTAATTGAGAATCAGAATGTTGAATTTAAATTGGCCAGTTTTTCTTTGCAAAGAGATGTTGTTACTTTTTACCTGCCTTAAATGTTCTTCTTATTGTTACGGTAATCTTCAGAAATCCATCAATTGCTGTGATGAATATTTTATGACCATTTTGTGTCTGTGAATCATGAGAGCTTTGATTCAAGCTGCAGCTACTCTAGATGTGTGTTTAATGAAAAAGGATAAGCAAACCACTGTATATTTATGCTACAAATATTGAGGATTAGGTTAGAATGATATTACAGTATCAAGTCATTGTTTCATCTCTCTTGCAGGAATTTTAGTTTAGCCACTAGTGATATAATTTTGACAGGATGCTATCTTCTCGCTTAATGACTTGTTACTTTATGAACCTTAAGTAGACTAAAAACGAAACGAGAATAATGATTCGCTCTAGATAAAGATGGGAATTGTATTGTTTTGTATATCTTTTTGTCATTTGCTTTTTGTTTCAATGCATTGGTTAAAAAAATCATGAATACAATTACAATGTATAACTATTGGTAATTTTTAGGGACTGAAAATGAAATTAAAAAAAAAACACCTGGTCTTGGTTACTAATTTTTTTAATAAAGAGAGAAGTGCAATGGACCGCAAAACATAGAGAAGCGGCATTCAATAAAGCAACCCTGCAGATTGTGGGGCAGGCTGAAAGAAGAAGAAAGTATTAAAAAAGATAATTTGCCATGAATAGAAATCAGATATACAGTGGTGTTAGCTCATGATGAACTAATTTTGACTGTTCTTAAACAAAATCTACTTCAACTATTTGTTATCATCATTGAAATTGAATCATCGATGAAATTGATTTTTAAAGAAAATTGCATCAATGGATCGATATTATCCAATTGATTATGTTAAGAGTGTTTTCTAAATTGAATTTTATTGATATTATGTAAAATGTTTATAAAAAATATTAGAAGGGATGCCTATAAGTATTACATGTAATTTTCATGTTTTCAACAAAAGGAATACAATAATTTTTGAATTTTAATAAACAGTGAATTATTCAAAATATTATTTTGAGTTTGAGCTTTCTTATAACTTAAGATTGGCATTTTATTCATGTAATTATTTTTGATGTTTGTTACCATTTTTATATTTAACTAGCTGGGTACTTGGCTTCGCTCGGGAAAAAGAGTATGTGGATATACATATTGCATTACCAATGTTAAGTGATAAGGCAAACTTCAGAAGAATATTAAGAATAACATATTGCTGTCCGCTCCGCTAAAGCTCGATCCAAATCTTTATCTAGATCTAGCAGACCCGTTGCAGCGTTGCTTGTAATACTGTAGTTAAAGTTGAATAACACAAAAGATAGAAGCTTTAAAGTTTTCAGTGCAAGAAGACTGTGCTTAAGTGCCAAGTCTAGCCAAAAGTGGTATCAAGTTCAACAGAAGACAGTGGTTTTTTATAGCATGTAAACCTAAAACAGGATATAATAAGACATCTATATCAATGGCCTAAAAATTTGGGTTAAAACGTAGTTTCCCAATAATCATTATTGAATGGAGATTTACACATATTCGTTTGGTAATTTTGCCAATTTGCTTTCCATAACGATTCTCACCGGATCTTAATAGATCTAGCTACCCAACAAACATACCGTATGTAAATAAAAATTGATCCAGTAGCTGAAGGCTCAGGTCCAATATTTTTTATTCGATAAGGATTTAAAAATAAGAACGTGAACTTTGTTTCGTTGTATCGTTTCGTTTCTTTGGGTAAAGCCCTCTTTGTTTCAATGTATTGGAACAAAATCACTAACAAATTATTTGTTGCTTTTTAGGCGTTAAAACGAAACATTTCAAAGCGTACTTTTTAAACAAAATTGTAACCAAACTTTTGGCGAAAAAAAAGGTAAATAAAGGGGTTGTGGTTTAGTAGGAGAAGTGACACATGGGTTTCAACTCTTTGTATTTTACACTATTACATTACCCTGGCGGCGTTGCTCTGCGCCCGACGTTAGTTTCTCTTGGTCTTCTCTTAAGAGAAACCAAAAGACAAAGTGCCCTAGTAAAGGCTTTCTTTATTCAAAAAAAAAAAAAAAAAATTATTTTGTTGCTGCCAAAAGAAAACCAACCAACCACTCATTTTCCTGTTCATTATGTTGATTATTGCAAACAGGATAAAACATGCCTGATGCCGTGGTTATCTGTAGCTGGCGACTTTCATTTCTATTAACCTTTGGAGTGACTTTGCATAATATTTTCATTTCTGAAGGTACTTCTGGGAGATATTGATACTTGTTCAAGAAATAGTAAAACATGGTAGGCCTATAAGATTTACGTGATACTTAATGTGTCTCTTCCTGTAACTTCGGTAGATCTACATCTGTAGCTGTAATACTCGTAGTACCATTACCATTATATATAGCATCACATACTAGATTATTATTTAACGTAAATGCAGAAGAAACGAATGTCATTTCTGTCTTATGGTCAGGGGCGTAGCGCCTACATGTATGTATTCGAAATACGCATTGCGTGTCCGAGTTTTGAGGGTTTAAAAATAAATTGTAATTAATTAGTAAATTTTCAAATAACAATGTTGGTTAAAATAATTTAAAAGTTTTCAGAAAGAAGTTTCAATGGTACAATACTGAAGCAAAATTATCAAATAATCAAAAGCACATTATATAACCATTCGTCGCGGAACTCTAACGTCAATTTAGTCTTCGATATGCAACAGGGGAGCTTGCGTATCAAACGCCTCATACTTACATTTGCGACGGATATAAATAGAATGGATATTCCTTTATGATTTTCCTCAGAGTACGTGGTTTTTGACAGCAGGTTCATTAACAATGGACAAATGAGCGAAGAGATACAGTGCAACAAAGCTGCAAGACTCCATCATCGGGTGACACGCATACAAATACTTTAACTGCACTGGGTGGATCAAACCATTTTATCAGAGGGGGAAATTTATTCGAAATTCACAAAGAAGCAACACATTAATGAATTTTCTTTGGTTTTAATATTCGTTGCCAGTTGCTAGTTGCAGAAGTTACAAAGATATAACTCAGTAAACTAAACTGCCCAATAAATGATTAAAAAATAAAAAAGAAAGCAGACCTAGATATCTACTCCCAATCCCCAACCTACAAACCGTACATCGAAGTGATCTCTTCTTCGTCTTTTGAATAAAAATTGAATGAACTATTATCATCCTTACTCCACAACGTGTATGGGACTGTACGAGCCTTGTTGGCTTCTTGTGATTTACACACCTTTGTTTACATTGGACCAAAGTCAAAACCAAAGCGAAGTAAATAGTTAAGATTGCTTTGCTTTGTTTGTTTGTTGTTGATTTTAAAATATTTCAATAAGATAGTTCTTAAGCAATGCGATACTCTAGTTACTTGAGTATCGCTTTGTTCTTAAGCCAACGATAGATCTACACGTGTTTTAGAACACATTCAAATTCGACTTAGCTCATTCAAATATGACTTGGGTAGCCCATTCAAATTCAACAAAAGAGTAAAAAATAGTTTTTCGTATTTTTCTCGATGTGTTTACCTGTATAATTTATCAACAAGCAACAGAAAACATTGCCATTACTGTCGAATACCAGCGACATCGCGGGAAAGAATGATGTTACAATAATTAATTGTATTATTATTGTTGATTTATTGCACCCGGTAAGTTAGATCTATTGTCTTCCTGATCAGAAATGATTTTTTTAGGTTGGTTTATAATTATGCTTACTGCATCGTGTTTAGATTCTATATACAATGTATAAACTATGCGTCAATATGGTCTAATTGCCTACGCACATGGCAATCATACTTCATTTCGCAGATAAAATGGCAGACGTTAAGTCATAAGGCCTCGATCTTAGTGGCAAATCAAAGGCCGTTGTTTCTGTAAAAAAAAAATAGCTGTAATTTTTGCCGTATTATCATACATGAATTTCACTCACACCAACACGTGTTGCTGTTGTTGAATCTATTAGTTTACGCCAAAGAGCTAAGTTAAAATCCATAATGGAGTTCTGGTTGCATGTAGTATAATATACACATATCACTTTTCTCCTGCACAAATCATTGCAAGATTCAAAACGCCAATTCTTCATTATATTATGTGTACCCCATTGGAAGGGGTCACCCTATGCCCCTGCTTATGGTATACCTTTACTTTATCCTTAATTGAAAAACAACAACAAAACAAAACAAAAAATAAAACAAAACAAAATAACTAATATTATTATACTAATCTATACATGCGTTACAATATGTACAGTGTATTAATTATTAGAATGACAAGGTCGATCTCAGCCTTCAGCCACGTAAACTTTGCCACGTTTGCATGTGTAACGTGGGTATGATTCTGAAACGCGGAGGGAAAACGGATCTTTGTGGCAGGGCGAATATTAAAATCTTGCGTGTCTACAGTTACGCCTCCGTAATCATGGTCTCGCCGGCTAGGGTTACGCCGATGCAAGGGGTCTATCCCCCTTCTCCCCAATTTTTGTTAGATTGTTGCAAAAGAATATATCGCTGACCCTACCCTGATTCCCGACCGAGTCCCTAACCCTATCTCCCGCCGTCTTCCACCCAGTTTTTGTTAGGCCTATACCGCACGACGACAGGACTGTCCTGGGACAGACTCGTCCCAAGTTTGAAACCTATGAAATGTTGTGTAATGTACTGCACCTATCGGGACCACGGTCGAACTTTTTGTTTCAAAACAGATACCGCACCAGGACAGGACTGTCCCGGGATATATTGCGTGTGTCTGCACTAGGCCTAAACATGGCTTGCTTTCCACCAACATCCATTTTAATCAGATAAACAAACGACTGTCTAGTTCAAAACAAAAGAGCGACTGGAGAGAAGAAAAAAGTTGAGAATCGAGAAGTCGGGCTTGTCCCGCCGATTTTTTGCTATTAAAATTTAAATCATTCATGCTATAAGATGGCATACTCTGATGAACGGCAGCCAACAGGTTATGGGCCCAGGATGCCAAGAAATAAACTGATGTTTGATGGTGATGAACGAAAATTTGAACTATGGCAAGTAAGGTTTCTCGGACACCTACAGATACTTAAGCTTGATACTGTTCTGGCAAGAGACGTTAGTGATCCAGACATCCAAAAGAATTCAGAAGTATACTCTGAGTTAACACAATATTTAGATGATAAAAGCCTCTTATTAATAATGAGAGAAGCGCCAAACGATGGCAGGAAAGCTATGAAAATCCTTGAGGACCACTACAAGCCGAAAGGCAAACCACGGATAATAACTCTTTACACCGAACTCACCTCTTTGTCAAAACAAGCGAACGAGAGTGTGACCGACTACATCATTCGTGCCGAATCAATCACCACCTCTTTGAGAGATGCAGGTGAAACAATTAGTGATGGACTGCTAGTTGCAATGGTTATGAAGGGTCTTCCTTCAAGCTACAAGCCTTTCACAACGGTTATAACTCAGAAGGAGAAAAGTCTAAATTTTCAAGAGTTCAAAATTGCTCTTCGTAATTATGAGGACACAGAGCAATCGTCAAACTCGTCTATCATGAGTGTTGCCAGCAATACTAGACAACACAAACCAAACCCTAGCCAACATCACAACACACCAACAAACTACAGCAACAAACGCTGGTGTGAACACTGTAAGATGAACAACCATGACACTTCGTATTGCAGGCGAAAAGACACATATCAACAAAAACGACCTCAACGGTATTGCACAATGTGCAAATCAAACACACATGATACAAAATTTTGTAGAAAAATTAAAAATGCAAAATCCGTCAATCACTCCTGTTCTTCCAGACAACCAGATGATGATGCAGACGATGATGACCGTAACTTCATTTTTATCAGCAACCACACTTCTGGTGATTTCAACGAGAAAACCTCAACGTTCAACGTTAACTCGTTTCTAGTCGACAGTGGAGCTACCACTCATATAGTCAACGATGAATCAAAATTCATTTCAATGAAAGAGAATTTTCAAC
Source organism: Aegires albopunctatus (assembly GCA_032466395.1). Lineage (NCBI taxonomy): Eukaryota > Metazoa > Mollusca > Gastropoda > Nudibranchia > Aegiretidae > Aegires > Aegires albopunctatus. Next base: position 18,892 of record JASKDV010198813.1, read on the forward strand.
CGACCAAACACATCATAGAATTGGCCGACGGCACTCGCCCCACTGACATTGTCAAAGGTCAAGGCGATGTTTCTATTATGTTATCTGACTCAAACGACATTCGTCGCAGGGTGATTCTGAAGGATGTTCTTTTTGTGCCTTCGTTCTCGCAGAACATTTTTTCTGTTATAGCTGCTACAGAGAAAGGAAGCAGTATTAATTTTGCGAAGGACAGTGCGTACCTCAATTCTAATGAAACATATTTTCCAATCACTAAGAGGAAACAACTGTATTTCTTAAACAGTGTCACTAGTACTACCCAGACCAACTCAAAGAGAACTTTGAAAGAATGGCATGAGACCATGGGTCACTGTAATCAAAGAGACTTGTTAATGTTACAAAACAAAGTTGACGGCATGACAATTGTTGACACAATGACAAGGTTTGACTGTGAAACTTGCATTTTAGGGAAAATGACTGACAAAATCAACAGACGACCTGACGCTCGTGCGACAAAAGCTTTAGATCTTGTTCATCTCGATCTCGCAGGTCCTATTGTTCCAATTTCTCATGATGGTCACCGTTATGCTTTATGTTGTATTGACGACTTTTCAAATTTATCGATGGTATACTTTATAAAACAAAAATCCGACGCTACTGCGGCTTTCAGAAGGTTTTTGGCAGACATGAACTCTTATGGAACTATAAAATGCATTCGAACAGACCAGGGTGGTGAATTCACTTCTGAAGAGTTTGAATCTCTTTTAAGAGACAATTCAATTAGACATGAAATGTCAGCCCCATACTCACCGCACCAGAACGGCACTGCTGAACGTGCATGGCGCACCCTTTTCGAGATGGGAAGGTGTTTACTTTTACAGTCAGACCTGCCAAAGTCCTTATGGAGTTATGCAGTTTTAGCATCGGCCCATATCAGAAATAGATGTATAAACAAAAGAACAAAATGCACACCTTTCGAACTTTTTACTGTGAAAAGACCAAATATCTCACAAATGCAACCATTTGGTACTACATGTTTTGCCTTTGTCCAAAATCCCAAAAAGCTTGAGAATAGAAGTGAAAAGGGAATTTTCATTGGGCATGATAAGAGAAGTCCAGCCTTATTTGTTTACTTCCCTGATTCACAAACAGTCAAGAAAGTCAGAAATGTCAGATTCATTAACCACAATGAGTCAGTAAACTCTAAATCTAAACTGAACTCAAACGTTCAAGAGCCATCTGTTGAAGCAGATGATGATGACTGTTTTGTCATTCCACAAAAGCCAAAATCTGCAACCAATGCAGATGAAAATTCTGAACCCTCAAATCATGGTCAGGGCATCTCTGGTCATGACGACAAAGTTGATGGTGAAAACACTGATACTCCCAAACAACCCAATCCTACAAATTCAAGTGTTAGATCTAGAAGACAAAGA
>JASKDV010198814.1:0-11041 GCA_032466395.1 Aegires albopunctatus
AAATCAAGAATGTTGATGTCTTTGGTTTTCTGGTAGCTTCAGTGGTTATCGAGTTTATTCGAAAAAACCTCACAGGGGCAACGCCCACCTTAAAAATTTTTAGTTATAGATGGCACTCAATTGTTTTTTTCCCAATAGTACGTCAAATCTCAGCGATGTGATTAAGAAGGCTGAGTCTTGTATAGAATGAATACAACATTGGGTGAGCATAATAAATCAACTAAAACTACGTGACGATAAAACTGAAATGTTAAGATTCACCCGTAAACATCACACACACAAAAATCAATCATTGCCTTGTTTAGAATTCATCACTTATATAGCTGGTAATATTATCCCCGTCTCTCATTGAAGTGTACGAATTCTTGATGTTGTTCTTGACAGTGGTCTTACAATGAAAAATCGTGTTACAAAAGCCATCCAATCTTGTAATTATCATTACAAACCATTGGCATAATTATTAGACATACACTTGACGTGGAAACTACCAACACATTTGTGATTTATTTTGTTCTTAGTCGATTCGATTATTGTAATGCTTTGCTAAATGGTTGTCCATAATATAATATTATTGAAAGACTTCCGAAAATGCAGAATAAGGCAGCGAGATAAAAAGATTGTATGGCACGAATTATCGTTGGATATAACGAATTGATTACACAAGGGAAATAGAAAAGAACTGATCGCGAGTTTTAACGTGCGATTATTGCTTGTCTATTTCCCGTGTAAAATAAATTCTTTATATCGAATAATAACGAGTATTATAATTTTTTAACTCATATCTTAATAAGGAAACCAGAGACAAATATTTGGTAAGATCGAAAGAAAAAAATCTTTTATCTCCATTGATCTAGATCCAAATATATCTAGAGTCAACGGCCCCCATTCGAACCAATAAGTGTCGACTTTTTCCCTTTGTGGGACTTCGAAACCTTTCAATACAGACGAGCGACCATATCTTAGAGTGTTTCCAGTTTGTCAGGTTCAAAAGAATTCATTCGCATTTTGTATATGTACTTAATTATGAAGTTTGTCTTCAATTGAGTTGGGCACCAATCTTAACCAGTGTTCCCCAACCGATCCATGTGCTGCCTGCATTCGAACCAGGCCTAATTGTAACTTATAAATGACATCATTGTACCATCAGTTCAATGAGACGAATAATTGACGTTTGTTTATTTATAATTTATGATTGGTTGGGGCAAGAACTCATTTAGGGTTAGATCGAGTCTGCTGCGGCTTGCGGTAGAAACGATCGGTTAGAAAGGGAAAGATTTTGTCCTGATAAATTCAATGTGCTTTGACTTTCTTTTTCTAACATCCCTAGATTATGTCTAGATCTAAGATCTAGATCTAGATCTAGTTACATTAAACTATCTTTTTGTGGTGACAGAACTAGAATCTAGATCTAGGTCTTGATTCTTTCTTTGGTGGGAACTTCGAGTCGTAAATAAAAGGCCTAGAACATCATTTGTAATGCAGAATTAGTTTCATTTGTCTATAATTACTGCACTATGAGTCTCAGTCATTGAGGTTTTAAAGATCTAACGTCAGTGGTGTTATAGACTCATTTAGAGATTTGTATTAATTTAAGGTAGGCATGGGCTTTGTCAAGAACATCGCGGGTCTGTCGTGTGGTTTGAGCTTGACCTCGCGAAGTGATATGAGTTGCACTGACAGAATATCAAAAACGATCTTCAAAAATCTTTATTTCACAAGTGAAATAATGGTTTTATTTCACCGTCTAATGGTAAATATTTTGAATGTATGGGATAAGTCACCATATCTAACAAAAGATCACACACGAAGGGCGTTCGAAAAGTTTTTAACCTGGCCATGAAGGAATAGACTCAGAGCTATGGAATTTGGAGGGTGTAATATCTATCTTCATTGAACACTAAATGTGAAGTAAGGGGAAAATCCGATGAGCGGTGTGCACAGAGCACCTTTAGGGACGTGGGCATTGCATGCAGCAAGAGTCTCCTTCTCAACCGATAAGCAATGTCAAATATGGATTCTGTTTGACATCGTATTGTGATCAAATTTCTTTATCTACAATGTCTGCTGTTTACCGTGATGAACGAACGTCCATCTCATAAAACTGTTTATTATTGCACTAGTTCAGATCTGGCATCCTATCCGTTTTGGGTTGTCCTCGAAAAGGCGACCAAAATGTGTTGTTACCGAGGAGCGTGTCGCCAAGTTAAGAAATTATTTCTTGAAGATTAGCGAGTAACGGTCAAGCAATTATCAGGCAAAACAAAGATGAATATGGTTGAAATAATCCTGCATGACCATCTTCACATATCATCCAAGGTATCAGCTAGGTGGGTTCCTCGACTTTTAACGCCAGATCAAAAGAAGCAACAAGTTGATTGCTGAAATCAAGTGAAGGAAAAATAAATGTATATTATTATTCATAACAAAATGTTCCAGCAAATCGAACACCATTTCTTTTTAGTTCAAAACGGGTGGTATATAAGCTTCTTTATTGTAACGTTCAAAGACATGGTCGTTAAATTAGACCAAAGAGAAAGGTGCAAAAACGTCTAGATAACTTAAGAGCATCCGGTACTCCTATGGCATGTAGCAATCATTGGAGGACATTTCGTATTGCAGAAACGTTACTCCTAGATTTATGGTGCTATGTACAAGTCAATAAAATGTGTGGGAGAATTAAAGAAAATTGTATTTTCTGCTTTTCTGCTTTTTCAGGTGAGAGGAATGACGTCATGCTGCCATTCCCTTCGAATTATCTGGATTATTGCACGAACTGGTATAACGATTTTCTTGAACTAAACCCTCCTTGAAACAAATTCATTCTCGTTTTATCTTTTCTACTCTCATTGTTGTAGTTTTTAAAAAAAAAAAAAGACATAGATCTTACTAGGGTTATTTACTTTTGGTTTTCAAGAACTTTAAGATATTTACAAACATTTTGTCTAATGGAAATAACACCCTCAGATATAAATCTTCATTTAGACGCTGCGTGATACACTCTTAATCTAAATTCTCCAAATAAAGATTAGAATAATTAAATTACGGTCGGCGTGTTGAAGCAGCGTTATCGTAATTCCTATTTTTTAACCTGTCATTTTCTTCTTTTCTTTTGATCTGAACGTGAGACATGTTTGTATACATCTTGTCACCAAATCAAACACTACATCAACTGTCTTAGAGACTAAATGGGTTCTTTGTCGGGTTCTCTCACATGCTACAGAAATAGCGATACTTGAAAAGTTTTAACGAAGGTGCCAAAATGTTTTCAAATGTATAAGTTTTAACGATATTTTGGCGATTCAGGTTTCCAGCATTAAATAATCTTATATGGTTTGATAACAGGGATTTGTAAAACGATTCAATATTAAGTATTATAATATGATCTAAATAGATCCATCTTTTTTAGGGAAATGAAAAATGGGAAAATACCTCCAGAGGGGAAGAAGGTGGGGGTGAATCATGTAATGATTTATCAAACTGTCGTGATCTTTAAAGCAAGTTTTTAAACCATGAACCTATTTTTTCCCCTCTTTTTAAAAAAAAAATATTCCGTAAGCATAATCTTTTGCTTTCATTATGTAAACTCCTTTTCCTCTTATTCCAGTCATGAATGACTCATAATATAACAAGGATCCTGCATTTTTATCTGAATTAGGAATTTAAGGCTTTGTTTCAATCAGGATTTCAATGATAAATCTAATGTTTCATATCCTTTACCATAATGTCCGTTTACCATATTATATTAATATTTATTAGAGATGGATAGGCATCTGAAAGTATTAGAAAATGGGCCAAAACAGTGTTCCATCTGGTTATTTAATGAATGTCGTATTGAAGAAAGACGTGAATAAACAAATGTTATTTCACTCACTTTGTGAAGGAATAAAAAGGTAGATACGATTAATGATCCATTTCTCTGACGAGGATGGAAGAAAGGCAGAGGCCAAGGAAAGGTATCTCGTTTTAACTCGAGTCTGTGAGGGAATGGCTTTGAAGATAATTCAACGTGAAAACACAAGTTATGTGGGAAAAGACGGATGACGATAGCAGTTAAAGATAGAGAGATAGAGCGCAATAGAAGCATTTTTTTGTGTGCAATGTGTGTGTGTGTGTGTGTGTGTGAGAGAGAGAGAGAGAGAGAGAGAGAGAGAGAGAGAGAGAGAGAGAGAGAGAGAGAGAGAGAGAGGAAACTAAATGGAGAGATGATTTACATAAGAAACAAAAACAGTTTTATATGCACACTTAAAATGGAAATGGCCACCGGGAATATGCCTCTCTCTTCTCAGCAAGATGAGTTTGACAAGCTAATTTTACTCAAGCCATTTTTTCCATTTATTGGGGAGAGAAAGGTGGAGTAATACGGGCTTTATGTGAAATCGTAGAGTTTAAATCGAATCAAACATCGTTAGCTTCAACAAATATACTCCTGTAGAAACTGGGCATCAATAGTAATAGTCAAATTGATTTGAGGTTATCTGCTTAAATACTATTATTCAGAAATGTTCATGTTATGGTACATGGTTTGTTTTTTTTCCTTTTACGTATAAGATAAAAAAGATACCTTAGCAGATATGACTTGACCGTTATTATTGCTAATAGGCACATTTTGGGATAAAAGAGCTGTCACACAGACCACAAGTTTTTTGTTTTTTTCCATAATGCTTTTAAGATAGTAGACATTTAACATACCTATCTCTAAGAATGATTTCCATAGACATTCTTTTTTTCCCTAGCACTACTAAATTGTGGAATAAATTTAATACAAATATTAGAAGCAGCGAAAGTGTTGACAATCTTAAACATAAGCTACAATATGAAATATTTAGATCTACATTATAGATCTAGTCTGCTAACATAATAATACAGTAAAATAGATCTATCAAATTATTTTTATTTTTTTTCGTATTGATAGTAATACTCAACCCAGTTGAATTTGTGAGTTTATTTGAAGATAAAGAAAAAGGAAGAAGCCTACCTTGAATTCCTGTTGACACTAGAACACGTATGGTTGTTAAATAAGCTGATATCGTTGATGTTGACAGGATGTCCTTTCTGGGCTAGAGTATTGGCGAGATCCTTCAGATCCAGAATGGAAAAGCTGTTGCCAATGTGCCCGTCACCTTTATTTTGGCTAGCAGAGTGGCTGTTGCCGGTTGTCGAGTCGTTATGATTAGTGTAGGATGTCGAGAAGGAACCCGAAGGCGTCTTGGAATTGTAGGGGGCAAAGGTCACCATGATGCGTGTGCCGTAGATCACCTTGCCATTCATTGAAGAGACAGCCTAGATGTAAGAGGGATAACAGAAACGATACCTCTTTACTTAACAATTGAGACACAGTTCGTTTACATCACATCGACGATTTCTATTGGCCTATTTATCTCCAAACAAATAAAAAAGATTAATCCTTTATGGTATGTTCCTAAGTACGACGCATTATTTTGTTATCTCTTAAACATGTATTACTTATCAATTATTAAAATGTTGGTAACGTCTACTGTCAATTGCTAGTGGTAGCATTCTGCTATGTTTTAGCTATGTGACAAAGACTACAGTCTATCATGCATGGTAATAGTTACGTTCTTCGTTTCCTGGAGGATGACATGGGTACAATTAAAAGGATGAAAACCATGCGACCTTGGCATTTGTGTGAAAGTAGTTAAAAAGTTCGAGGCCTAGCAAAAGTACTTTTGTGTCATGAAAGACCTTTGGCAAGTTGTTAATATCCACTTGATAGTGACTGGCCATCAAGAAAGCGATGTTATTTGAAGCTAGATCTAGATCAAGAAAGAGATAGATCTAGATCTAGATCACTCTATCATTTAATTATTATCAAGTAAGTGTACGAGCAGAAACATTTTTGGGTTAAAAAGGCTTCAATCTATAACAATTAAATTCTAATAGATCTAAATCTAGATTCAGGAGTAGAGCTAAGATTAGGTCCTAAAACCCGAGCGAAGCCAGGAATCCCAGCTAGTCGAGGACTTCGTTAATAAAAGGACTTTCAAAGTGAGTTTGCTGAGGATCCCAGTGGGGGCCAACATACGAATGCCAGTTTCTGTCAATATTATCAGAAATAAGTGCTGAAAACACCTCATTCTTGCACATTTTCACCGAAGTCCTCGCAGCTAGTATATATAACTCTCTTGTTAAGGAACTTTCGTATTTTCGCGAGGCTAGAGATTCAGTGTGGATCTAGGCTCGTTCGTTTACGGTTACAGTCTACGTTGCGTGATGCGATGTTAAGTCTCCTACGAATAATTATATAATAAGATGGTGACTACAAATCCCATCAATGTGATTTTTGAGAAGTCAACTGTACCACGTTTCATTAGAAGCTAATAATGTTTGAAACTATAAAAGAAATCACGAGCCCAACGAAACAAATCGTTTAAGACAATAAATTGCTACTTACAAAGGAAAACTAAAGACAATTTTGCAATTTCAATTACGTCTCTGAATGAATAACATGGTTCGAATTTATTATATTTGCCTTTATGTAGTGTAAACGTTTAAGTAAACTTGAATTCAAGCCAAAGCAATGGTATGGAGTCAATTCGATTTTATTCAATGAAATTAGAAAGACGCACAATACTAGCACAATATAGAATGGGATGCAGAATACGCAAAGAAAGACATCGCTTTAAAAATGAAGATGTCACATTATTAGTATCATGAAATGGAAAATGAATAAATGAAAAAATAGATAAAATCTCTCTTTAAACATTAGAGTAAAGGTACATGTAGTAATTGTGTGAGGCAAGGTCGAGACCTTTAAATTGTATGGTTGGTTTGGCAGAGTTAGGTGAGACCCAAGTACGTACTTTTCGGTCAACCATTCATTCAGTGTTATCTTTTCAGAGATTATGTAAACCGCCTTATAAAGCGCCTAGAGCTGTTTTGTTAAGAGATTGGGCGCTATACAAATGAAATTATCTTTCTCCTAGCTGTTTTTAATACGAAAGGAAAATAGCTGCATAATGTGAATAAATCCACTTTCGTTGCTCAGCTGATCAGCTGCTGCTGGCATTGTACGCGTTAACAGATCTAATCCTAATGTCTCCATTCTATTAGAGGTATTAAGAAGCACAAATTGAATAACATAAAGTAGATCATGCCTTGTTGTGAGCAGTCAGAAGACGGAATTTGGGTTGATTTGGAAATAAGAAGACGATAACAAAATATCATAATATTGTGGACTTGTAAAATCAATTAATCATACGACTATTATTAAAACTAAGCGATTAAAAGATTTCAAGGGCAAAACTATCAAAATCCTACAGAAACAAATTTAAGGACTAAAAGAAAAGAAGAAAACCTCAATCAATTTCTTCCAATAATACAAAAAGACAGGAATGTAAAAACACTATTATGACGTTATAAATATTAATGACACAAATTGACCTTATAAATAGCATTAGGTTCATTTATCGTATTTAACATAGGATGATAATTTAGGTCGATGCTCTCTAAATGAATCAATATGAATATTGTAAAAAGGTGCTAAAGGATAGCAATGAATTATTGACAATGGTATTAATTCAATGTACATGATTTACAAATATCATTCATCAAATAGATAATTAACATCACATAGTTCACTATCCAAGGCAATCTTAAAAGCATCTAAATCGCTTTTCAACTAATACACTTTCCGATTTGTCGCCCCATAATGTCGATCCAAAGATGACGTTTTAAACCGACAAGTTACGTCTTGGAATGTCATCAACATCTAGATTTCGAAATGAACGCAACAGGCAGTCCACTAGATTTAAACATGGCGGGAAGTTAGTGATGATTTATTAGGAATGTTTGTGTTACTAGTAGCAAAGAAAAATAAATAAATAAAGATGACTTGTGGACAAAGGACTGGCACCTGAATAGGAATCAGTTGGGTAATACGAGCATTCTACGAATTACTTCAATTTTGTGATTGTCCAATAAATAATCAATGTCGTGAATACGATAAAGACCAGGACATTGAATTTGTCTTCCTCATTTTTCAATCACTGTGCACACCATGTCATTGGAATGACGCTTCAGAATGACATCCATCGGAATTTCCACGCTAGCAATTCGGAGTGAGAGTGTACACATTTGAATTGTCTCACGCCGAAGTGATAGTTTGGAAAGTATAATGTGTAGATCCCTTTATAATTCTAAAAATAAATGAGTTTTGTCTAATAAAAGAAATCAGAAGTGCAACCCGTTATGTAAATTTTAAATTTAACACCCCGTGTAAAAGTGATGGGAGAAAAATTGAATCTATTTAATTTCTCTAGATGCAACCGCTTTCACGAATTCCTTTTCGCTTAACCTTTTCAACTAGGCAATGATAAATAACAACCAGTGGTAAGAAACCACCGACAAATGTTACAACAGTCATTGAGATTCTGATACTGGCCGGAATAATGGAACCAATATCATTTATTACTCATACTTGTATTGTGCTAGTAGTTACATTTATACAATTACATGTTTAATAATGAACACATCAAACTATTAAAGTAATGTTGAAAATCAACAATGGTAATAATGATAGAAATATTATTTGTATTATGACCATTCGACATTTACGATATCAATGACGATGAGGGTGAGGAACGTTAATGATAACGATTATTATGTTGTTGATGATGATGAAGACAAAAATAATGATAGAAATAATATTTTTATTATGACCATTCGACATTCACGATATCAATGACGATGAGGGTGAGGAAAGTTATGATAATGATTATAATGTTGATGATGATGACAATGATGGCGACAACGATGATGATAATGATAATGCTGATAATGTAGATGATGTGATGTTTGTAATGATGATGATTAGGAAAACCCATCACATCTCACAAAAACTAATTTCATGCAAGTACCATTGACATTTTATGTGAAATTTGATTTTAACGGAATCTGATAGCCCAATTATCAATTTTAATCTTGTTATAAGATTTACTACAATAACAACATTTACAAAGGTGTAAACGTGTTTTCGTGGGGAAATTTATCACCATGTATAGTCGTTTTCTAACTTTAAACTTGATTTTCTCAAAATTGAAATTTGTTACCTAGGCGCTCTAAAATGTCCATATCTTTTGAACTGGTGAAGATATTAAGCTCAAATAAAATTCAAAATGAGAAAGCAAGGTTCAATCATTATCTAAAATTTATTTTGGTGTGGATATGATGGGCTTTCCTGTGCTCCACACATTTAACTTGATAGTTATAGTAAATGGTAATTATGCGATATATGTTGCTCTTATTTCCATTAATAGACTCGAAGAAAGTGTACCTTAACACTTGTCATAACATGCAATATTACGATAAGACTATCAGCATTATAATAATTTACAAATTGTCAAAAATCAAGCTTTCTGCCTAGCAGAGTTGACCATTATGCAAAACCCACAATAATATTGGTTAAACGCTGGCTGGACATTCCATTTTGGTTGAACGCTGGCTGGACATTCCATTTTGGTTGAACGCTGGCTGGACATTCCACTACGACTAATCGTTTGGCCGTTCCATTGCTTCTATGAAGTTGATTATTTATATAATAATCATTCTTCAAGCATTCATTACATAATTTACGTAATACACTCGGCAAGCAAAACTACAATCGGTCATTATACACAATTCAGAATTGTTTATTAACTCAACTGACTGATGTGTTGTTTCGATTTTCCCTTTGTTTCTTTTTGCTTAACACTTAAAATGATTTTAAGATGATGCTTTTAGAATCACATAAGATAGATTTTGAGAAATACAAAGCATCCAAGATTCCTTGTTATTTGTCACCTCAACGATGAACAACACGTGTCCTTAAATCAAAATTATGGCAAGCCTCCATTGAAACGTTATGAGATACATGTACAGGAGTTTTAACTTCCGGTGACGACATTTTAGTATTAACAGAATCTATTACTTAAGTGCTCATTCATATCATGTGAATTTTGGAGGAATCGCTAGCATTGTCTGCTCTCCATTTGATGGTGGTAACGGGTGATTCACCGCGGCATTTCTTTTTGTACTTAAGGGGTATAGTTTCCATCTGAAGTTCGTTAGTTCCTTCCTTGGATGAGTTTCTTTTCATTTCCGGCATGGTGGAAAAAGTACAACTGCGACCATCGTTATGCGAATGCGAGTTTGGAGCGCGCCCCCTGTTGCCATGGTTACGAATCTGGCCGTGGACCTAGATTATAAAGAGAAAAAATAAAGTAGGGATATTAAAGAAACGAGAAAAAAGGGGGGGGGGGATAATGACTCAATCACATCATGAACTAAATGATAATGAATCATGTTTTAAGTCGGAAATATACAGAAATTGAGTTTGGGCGGCCTCGTCCCTAGAGAGGTATTTTTTGACTCCATGGGATCTTCCGCAGAAGTGATGATAATGTATGATATAACTAAGAAGAAACATACAAACGAACAAAACCATAAACATAAAAATACAATCAAAAGTTTTTAGAGAATTTGAGGAAATGTAAACAGATGCGAAAAGAATTCAAATTTTATTTAATAATGATGATTGCTTTTGTCTCACAGTCACAGCTAGCTACATACGTCGGTGTTCTCACATACTGACGGAGACCGATTGGGAAAGTTTCAAGCTAGAGCCGTGGAAAGATTTTACGGATATTCAAATGTTCGATGCTCGGCCATTCTTGAAGCAACTTATCAGATTTTCACAATAATTATTATATTATAAAGTCTTCGTGTTTTGTTTTGTTTTTATGTGTACACATTATGTGAAATCTAGTCCTTATTGAGCTCTGATCCAACTTAGGAGGTTGGTTGTTTATGTTCAAACTACATGAGAGAGAAAAAGAGAGAGAGTTTTTGTGTGTGTGTGTGTGTGTGTGAGAGAGAGAGAGAGAGAGAGAGAGAGAAGAGAGAGAGGGAGAGAGAAGAGAGAGAGAAAGAGAAAGAGAGAGAGAAATAGAGTTTGTGTGTGTGTGAGTGAGAGAGAGAGAGAGAGGAGAGAGAGAGAGGAGAGAGAGAGAGAGAGAGAGAGAGAGAGAGAGAGAGAGAGAGAGAG
>JASKDV010198825.1:0-11041 GCA_032466395.1 Aegires albopunctatus
CTCTCTCTCTCTCTCTCTCTCTCTCTCTCTCTCTCTCTCTCTCTCTCTCTCTCTCTCTCTCTCTCTCTCCCCATCTTATTCACTCCCTCTCACTCCATCTCTCTCTCACTCTCTCTCACTCAATCTCTCTCAATCTCTCTCTTTTATATATATATATACTCTTCCCCGTTCCCAAGTCCTCAATTACAAAATCGATCACTCCGTCTCCACTTGGATATACTTCTATTTCAATGACTCTAGCTTGTCCCACCATCAGTACCACTCCACAGAATAATCCTAAACTCTACTGTAGTGTTTACACGTTACCGACGACCATTGTTAGTCGGGAACTGCGACAAGTAGATCTTGGCGAATGTCTGTGGGTTTTATTCCTATTCTTCCTTTTTTCCCACCAATGAGAAGGATTTGCTAAATATAGCCATCAATGAGACTGCGTGACGAACCCAGAAGATGACAATCCTTAACAAAGCTTGTCCCTCTTTCTCAGAGTCTGTATATCGGACTAGGTTTACGTTTGTGTTTGTCCATGTCTACGTTTCTATCTGTTTGTCTCTTTTAAGTCCATTTGACCATCTCCCCCCCCCCTCCACTTCTCTCTCTCTATCCCTCTCTCTCCCTCTCTCTTTCCCTCTTTCATTCTCTCTCTCTTTCCCTCTTTCAATCTCTCTCTCTATCCCTCTCTTTCTCTCTCTATCCATCTCTCTCTTTCTCTATCCATCTCTCTCTTTCTCTATCCCTCTCTCTCTCCTCCCTCTCTCTCGCTCTCTCTCTCTCTCTCTCTCTCTCTCTCTCTCTCTCTCTCTCTCTCTCTCTCTCACTCTCTCTCCCTCAATCCCCATACCAATGGTAGAGTGAACTTTATCGCTCTCAATGATGATAGTACATAATCATAACTAAACGACTTGAAACTATGGTTATACACATTTAAAAAAGCGCTATTAAATGGGCGAAAAAAGAAGGAATACAAACATGAACGAGTGAAGAAATAAACAAATGAATAAACAAACTTACCATCGGTGATTCATATTTTTCGCCAGAGGGCCCTTTCGTGAGTGCTCGTCGAGACCCTGTTTTTTTCTGTTCATTTCCTACAAATGGAATACGAGATCACATTTTGACATTGGCAGACGTGACAGCAAGCTGATTATGCCAATGAAGATGACAAACAACCTTGACCCTGGCTTTGATGACGTAAACTGGCACCGTATTGACGGCCTTGTATCCGTAAATTGCAGTTCTCCAACCTTTGTATTTCACTCTTTTCCTTTAGTACCTATGCAAAACACTTACTTCTCTTTGAATAACATAAGATCCAAATCATAACTTCTGTGCATTTGCCACTTTCAAGAAAACGTGTGAATGCGATAGATTGCGATGGTTACACAAGTGAACATTAGTTTTTCGATTAATTCAATATCATTCAAATATATTCTTTTTGTATTAATTCTTTGGTAGTATCATTGAACTGAGTCACATCTTGCCTTAATCATTCAAACTAGCTTTGTGATTCTTTCTCTTTTAGATCAATTAAAAAAAAAAAAAGAGTACGGATCATTAGATTGATGCAATAATGAGGGTTTATTATCCTCTCTCAGTCAGGAATTCATTGAGCCATTTATAGAGAAAAAACGAAGAGAATTTCATCTGATATTTCAGACATTTTTGAATAGCAACGCATATAATCAATTTTCAAGTTGCTATCGAATAAAATTTCATTTCGGAATCGATGAATTCCGGGTTTGTTGTTGTTTTTGTTTTTTTTAATGTAGAAAAAATAATAATTGAAAAATCGCTCTCGTCATGCACTTGGAAGGGCATTTCTTGATGGGAATTTCCTTCACATCAGTTTCATGTCTTTGCCATTTCGTTTTTCATCACGTCTGTCTAGGGGCTAATTTGCTTTCTTGTAATAAACCTAGTGTAGTACAAATAATACAGTGTTGAAGCATAGGGAGCGATGGGAATTGTCAGGGAGCTTAGAAGGTTAAGTTTCGTCCCTCTTTGGGAAAGTGTGAATACAATTATGACCCTATGGATTTTTGAAAGAAAAAGCCAAGAGAAGAATACATCATGTATATTCCTCTTCTTTATGATCTGGTCTTGGTGATAAAGGATATATTATAGATATTTCTTGTCTTGTCCACGACAAAAGTTCTAAGCAAAGGATTTTGTGTAATTGAAAATAGGGATAAGACTATGTTCATTTCACTGGTATAATGGCAACTTTTTCCATGTTGGCCTGAGAATCAGGCGCTGTATCATTATGTAGACATAGATTCAACGCTTTTGATTCAGACAGTCAATATTGTTATCAGAGATGGCTTGTCTGTAGAAGTGATATAGAAGTATTGTTGTTATTAACTTTGTCCCGAAGTATCGGTGTGAGAAATGTTAACTACGGTCGTTGAACCCTTGTAAGGAAAGGCTATGTAGGGAACAATAATTGATTATACGCGTGTGATGGAATGGCTTGTGACATATTATCGTATAACTTGACTATTATTGGTATTAAGATTTAGTATTAGCACTATCTGAGCGCCAACAAAGGATCAACAAGATACTATAGGAATGTTGTTGAATTGGCAGGCTCCAGGGAAGATGAAAACTGGAATGTATCACGGTCCGCAGAACCTCTTTGTTATCCACTGAAAACCAGACCATCGAGAAAAGGACATCTCTGAAAAACACACGCTTTAACCATTATCATCCAATATCGGATTATATCGCAGCATAAAACAAATTTCGGGGAATTTTGGAGGAGCAGTGGAAATTGTGCCTTCTTCTTGCCATGTCAACGTGATCTTTACGTCATGGTACGACCGGCGCATATGGAAAGTCAAAGGTCAAACTAAATTAGAACTAGATTGGCCAGGCAGATTTTCTGCTTATTTGTTTATTTATATAATATGTATCACATTAAGATAAGTCAATATCTTCATTTTTTGGAAATTCGAGCTTCAAATGCAAACAGTTTGTGATGTGAATACTTAACATTCATAATGTTAGAACAGATGGGAAGAATGCAAGAATTTTAATTCATCGTTGGGGTTTAAAAATAAGTCCCGCAATTTTTTTTTTTAGTAAAATATGCGCATTTCTGTCGTTCTTGAATAAGAACGCCGAGAGCTCACAATGTTATTTGATGAATGATTACATAATCCAAACATTTTAATTGGTAATCAATGGGAATGCCACAAAACTCAGCAGTAAGCTTTATCAGCTTATCTCTCTTTTAATGAAGAGGGAACAGCGAATTGTTTTCAGAATTACAAATTATATTAACACAACTTTGGACGAGACATTTTTGCCTCAACAACAATTAATTGAATACGGTGGTCCACAGGCAACATTCATATTTATCATCATATTTCACAATAGTGTGGACAAAAAGCATCTGAGGAAGGCAGTGAGGTTCGGTGAAGATTAAATGATTCTTTTGAACAAATATAGTCAGTGCCTTTGCCCATTCTTACGTTTCTTTCCTCTTTATAATTGGAAGCTTGGATTTGAGATTGTGATAACGATGACGATGATTCTTAGGCGATGTGATGGTATTGTGATAGATGGCTGTAATATGTCGCGGCATATTTAGTTTTTGTATGACTAGTAGGTCTAACAATTTCCTTTCTCAAAGGG
The DNA here is from genome assembly GCA_032466395.1 of Aegires albopunctatus. Classification (NCBI taxonomy): domain Eukaryota; kingdom Metazoa; phylum Mollusca; class Gastropoda; order Nudibranchia; family Aegiretidae; genus Aegires; species Aegires albopunctatus. Next base: position 3,637 of record JASKDV010198825.1, read on the forward strand.
GATGCTGATAGAAACCGCCGTCCAAAGAATTGGGCTTTTTGTTTACCATGTCAATATACTTAACAGTAGTAATAACAACAAGAGATGATGCGTATGTGGAGAGTGAAAATGGATTTAACAAAACTAGCACCGGGCCATTGTTTTAGACAACTAACTACTACTACAGCTATTCCGCGAAGGCCGATGTAAACTGTGTATTTGAATATCCCCGTCATTTTCCACACTGCCATCCCAGCTTTCCGTAACGTCTCCTTCTTCCTCCTCTTCGTCATCATCAACTTCATTTCCTGAAGGGGGATAATCAAATTTGTAAGGAGCATCTTCTCCCCGCATACCACAGATGACATTTGACAAAGCCTTAATGTAGTTCTTAGCCAGGGTCAAAGTTTCTATTTTGGATAGTTTTCGATCTAAGTTAACGTGCGGTATGACTTCTCGTAATCCTTGGAAGGCATCATTCAGAGAATGCATACGCATGCGCTCTCGTTCGTTGCTCTCAAGGCGACGAATGTTTCTTTCACGAGCGCTAACTCCTTTTCGTCGCCGCGTTGATTTCTTTCCTCCTCTGGGCTTCTTTTCAATAGGTTCATCCATATTGGAGCTGCTCGAGTCTGAAGGCGATCCCGGATTATTTTCCCGTTTGCCTCCACCGTTACGCTTGCGTAAGGATATGACGTCATTTCCTGTATCGGTTTCCTCCCAAATAGACGAATCCATGGTCAGGTCATCCGTGTATTCTAGATCCATGACGGAACTGCGTTCACGACCGCCAGTGGCAATTCCTAGAAAGAAAGAAAAAGAAAAAGAAGAGGTGAAAGGGATAGTAGTAATATTAGCATACTTGACGATATTGTGTTTAAATGAGACGAGGCTCAAAATATTAACGATGATAAAGATAATTATAATGCAATGATGTGAGTGTCAAACTGCCTTCAATTATTATTCTGCCGCAGTCGTGAAGACCGCTGATACAGTATCTTCTTTGATTATATTGCAGCCTGCATGATCGCAACAACATTTTTCTGTGTAGATTCGAATAAACGGAGCGGGATATTATGTCCCTATACACGTGGAGCACCAGTGACAACACTTGGTCTTCCGGAAGCACAGGCTAGTACTGTAATGCAAGATAGATTATTAGTATTAGGAATGATTGATCGCTTTGCACCTTGTATCATAATACTATGCCGGTTTAAAACGGTTCTTAGCCGCCAGTAAATTCGGTACAATTTACAGATTACTTTCACGTGGGTTAAGACAGGATTTTAACTTGAGATTTTATTGTCATCCCGAGCTCTTCAGACCGCTGACCGCTGAATTTTAATGACGGCACGTATTGATAGAAATCGGGGTTTTTTTTATGGAGTACATTGAACATGAGGTTTTCAAGGCACGATTAAGGATTTTCTTTTTTAACACCAATATGAAGTGAAACTAATAAAACGTATTCTTGATTTTTTAAAAATCATCTCAACAAAAATAAATCATGCTTAAAAATTCGGCTTAATGATAGGCCTCCCGTATTGATAGTACACAATGTATAGTACAAATTTCAGGATCATAATATCTTCTTAAAGTAAACCTCAAACTCAAATTTACACTATTATCGATATCAACTTTACAAATTAAATAGAAATAAATGACTTAATAGAAAAACGAAAGATTGTGAAGAAACCATACGAGTCGCTTAACTCGAAGCTTCGAAGTGATGGAAACAAAGAACCACAAAGCATAAATATTATCAACAAGCTAACCTGTGAAATATGATTAAACAGCGCAACACAATATCGATTCATTTAAAGCTTACATTACTATAAAACTAGGTTGCACTAAGCGATCTCGGGTTGTTGTCAATCCTTACTTATGATAAAGCAAGACGAGTAATCGATTCCTCTGGTTTAGATGTCAGAGAGAATATCGATGATCTAACTTCAGGTCATTAACTTTTTTTAATGGGGAGTAAGAAGCATGCAGTTGTATGTACAGATAGCTAAATATACCATACTTACATTGTAATGATAAAATTCTGTTTTATCAAGAAGAATAGTATAAACCTGTTCATAAAACAAATGGATCTAAAAAGGATCTATATCAAATATATTATAACCCTCATTGACAGGTTCTAACTTTATAATATGTTACTTCTACTCGATAAAGTCTCGATACAAGCAAGCGTGATACAATGGACAACAATATAATATCCAAAGTGATGAAAATGTTCATAATACGGCTACATATGTACTTATGAAGCATTGACAACAGCATTCATCAAAACTACCGGTTAACTAGCTCTGCTTTTCATTTTCTTTATGACCATTAAAGCAGGCTGTGCATGACTTTTGGAATTGCCCCTCAAACCAGAGGAATGAAAATTACTTGACTAGAAGCACTGTAAAATATCATCCTCTAATGTAATACCCCTGTAATTAGGGATTGAGACCAAACAACACACAGTAATCTAACTGCTGGATGTCCCAATTACGGTAGCATTCAATTTACAAGGAGCGTTTTTCCCTCGACTCTAGCAATAACATAATCGGCTGTGGAGCGAGTGGGAGGTTCAACAGCCAATGAGAACAAAGAAAGTAAAAATAAACACCAATGAGAGAAGCATGCTATGACGTCATTAGCGACAAAATGATGTATGTTATTTTGGCAGGTAATGCCATGAAAAATAAACGCTTTGGCGAAACAATGACGTATATGAAGGCAATGTCCTATTTTTAGATCAACTTTTTGTTTTCGTAAGTAATAGTCATTAATAGTTTTATTTTAAGATGGTTTTTCTGATTCTTTATTGGTAAGCATTATAGTCATTAAAAAAAGACCCTTCCTTTGAACTCCGGTTGGGTATGGTAACTAGGTCTAATAATAATATTAGACCTAGTCGCTGTGAGCTCGATGGTTCACTCACATGGAGCGTGTCATCGGGGAGTCTCCATATTAGCAAACAGCCGGTTCTCGGTTGGCTAGAAGAGGCTCAGCGTAGCCTGCAGCTCTACTAAAGGGACGTCAAACGACCCCTAAAACCTCAAAATCTCATTAACATGTTTGTTACTTGCTTTTTATTTTATCTTCTAAATATCAATCAATACTGAACAAAGGACTGGGAACACCGGGTCGAGTGTGAAGAGACGTTAATTTGGTATCAGAACGATAATTACGACCAAGAGGACTTTTGTCGCTCTTTCGCTGGACACTTTTGGTAAATTCCCCGCTCCAATGCCATCGACATTTATAGACAGTTATAAATTGTTAATGCGCAATATTTCTTATATTAATTTATCACTTAAAAACTGAGGGGTCTGAGAAAGTGACAGCGGTTGCCTTATGGTAGTACATGCACTTTCAAGTAATCAACTCAGAACCATCTCTTATTCAAAGTAACGGACCCCCGTGTCCTATACATAATCGACTCAGAACCATCTCTTATTCAAAGTAACGGACCTCCAGGTCCTATAAATAATCAACTCAGAACCATCTCTTATTCAAAGTAACGGACCTCCAGGTCCTATTAATAATCAACTCAGAACCATCTCTTATTCAAAGTAACGGACCTCCAGGTACTATAAAAAGAGAAAATAGTAACGTGGACAACAAAATCCCCTAGCATTAATAGAGAAGGATACAATATCCTATTACTGTAATAATTACACATCTCCAATTCCAATAATTTATTTAAATACCTCTTTATTTCTTGACGCTTTCGAAGTATCAAAGAGCCGATTAATAATCTCGATAATCCTCTTATGAATACTCCCTCACACCACGCCTTTGCATAAATAGGGATTATCGCCCCTTATGGCCAAGTTATCTTAAGATAATTTAATCTCTTGTTCATTATAAAGGAGGATTAAAATACCCTTGAAAATACCATATTACCTCTATTACCGCTATAGTGGTGGAGCTATGCAGACTTTCTCGCCAACACGCGTTATGACCTAACTTTGGTCACTGCATGACCTTTATTGGACTCGATAGGCCAAATGTTGTGAGTTATTTTCATGCACATTCGGATAAATTATTAATTCTGCGATTACTTGAAAAAAAAAAATATCACGATGGTCTTGGCCTTTGTGTGTGAAACACATCCCTTGATATTATGACGATTACATTTGGTCAAAATCCGTGTACACCACAGAAAGCAACAAACGGGAGAAATAAAAGTAAAAACTATCATCACTAATGTAAATAAGGAGAAAACAAAAGATCACTTGATAATAAAACTCGAAGGTGGCATGGTGTAGCCATTATAATAATAATGGCAGTCCATAAATGAATACGATCCGGTGTCATTGATCCGCAATACCTAGAACCTAGGGAGTTAAACTATCTCAACTCTTTCTTTCCTCCCCACCACACGTGATGAACTCCCATCCCCTTCCACCTTCTCCCCAAAATTATAAAAAATGAAATTATAAAAAAAATAAAGAAACAATAGAAAAAGGAAAAATACACCCACCCCTCCCCACCACAATAAGTAGTGTAAATATTGCTAAACAAAAAAGAATAATACAAAAATTAAAATTTTATAATGAGGGTCATCTCCCCTCCCCGCCTCCTCCCCTTCCCATCTTGCCTCCCACTCTAGCCTATTTCATCCCAGTCAAAAAATTAAATACAAAAACGGAGAACAGAAAAATGAAGAAACGATCTCAATCAAATCCGCATAAATTAATAAATCACTAAATCAACAAAGAGCAAAGCAAAACAAAACAAACAAAATAATTTTAAAAAGCAAACAGTTAAAACAAAACAAAAACCATGAACAATTAAAAAAAAAACAAAAAAACAAAAAACAAACAACAAACAAACCCCACTACAACATTTATTCATTTTTTAATTTTGGCGTATTGACAATTTCAACCCAGTTGAGTTATATCAGTTTGTTTGAGTAATAATAATAAGAAGGAAACAAACCCCAAACAAAACAAAAACAATACCCTCAAACCTAGCACGTTATTACTATCATCAATACCGTGGTCCTTCTTTCTCATTATGATATTCCTTTCGATGGTCTCATAAAGATCAGAATAAAAAGATAGATCTTAAAGAGAGAAGAAAAAAATAAGAGATAAAAAGTTGAAGAATATCCAGACAGTGACTCATTATCAGAGGTTTATGGAACGAGAGATAAAGGATTAATCAACTAGGGACTCAATGACACACGATCCAATAGAAAAAAAATTCATAACGTTGACTGGTTGGCTAAGAAAGCTTTTATCCGTATGTTTGCGATTATAGTTTTTAAAGAAATGCTACATAGAGGATCTAGCTACACCACTGAATAAGGATTACTATTCTATAGTTACCATTTAGTGGCACGGTTGTTGTATTGAATTTATACCCATTTCCACTACTTTGGTGATATCAGGGTTTTTCCTAGACTGGCTTGCAAACAGCCGTTCTTTGGCCGAGCGGTTAAGCCGTTGTACTCGTATGCGAAAGGTCCCGGGTTCGAATCTCATTGGCGACACCGGGTTTAACTCTTGGGCAAGGTTATTTACACGTATTGTCTACGTTTTCGGCGATGTTCTTACCCCTGGCTGACGCCCGGTGACGGTAAATACCAAAAGACAAATTTCCCTTCTGGGTTAGATCTATATATTATGTGGAATTTTAATTCTAATTTTTTTTTTTAAACTATAAAAACCAGCCAATTTAATAAAGTAATTAATAATAGACAGAATAAAGAAAAATCGTGACTGGTTGGCTAAGAAAGCTTTTATCCGCATGTTTGCGATTATAGTTTTTAAAGAAATCCTACATAGAGGATCTAGCTACACCACTGAGTAAGGATTACTATTCTATAGTTACCATTTAGTGGCACGGTTGTTGTATTGAATTTATACCCATGTCCACTACTTTGGTGATATCAGGGTTTTCCTAGACTGCCTTGTAAACAGCCTAGGGTTCTTTGGCCGAGCGGTTAAACCGTTATACTCGCGTGCGAAAGGTCCCGGGATCGAATCTCATTGGCGACACCGGGTTTAACTCTTGGGCAAGGTTATTTACCCGAATTGTCTACGTTTGCGGCGATCTTCTTACCCCTGGCTCGACGCCCGGTGACGGTAAATACCAAAGGACAAATTTCCCTTCTGGGATAGATCTATATATTATGTGGAATTTTAATTTTTTTTTTTTTTAAACTATAAAAACCAGCCAATTTAATAAAGTAATTAATAATGGACAGAATAAAGAAAAATTCATGAATCAATTGAACCCTGGATGGTGGTGGTCAACACTATTTACGACTGTCTTCTCATTAACAGTGTCGTTGTAAATCAAATCAAATAAAAGCACAACAGAGTAGCTCTCACATCATAGGCTTCATATCCACTAAGAAGATATGCTAATACAATACCAATTTTCTCCCGTGACCTTTTTAAGATATTATATCGTTTTTGAATGTCATTCGTCGACTGGTGCCAGTCAAAGCTAAGCATGCGAATGTCCCATTTCCATTTCTAATGAGGTACTCACCTAAAGATTTATCTTTATCTTAGATCCTTTATGTTAAGTCACACCAATACATTTCCATAACACATTAATAATAAAGTTTCCCATACTCATTACTGAGCGTAGAGGAAATCAGGAGTAGAGTCCCAATTTTTTTTAAAGGCATACGGCTTTATGTAGTACATGTAGTTTGCCATTGCTTTCCGTGCCGACTTTACTTTCGCCGGATCTAAAGAGATCTAGCTATCCATTCACTACTGGGTCGACAGGGAAGCCACGAGAAAAAATCTGCCGGGACTGAGGGTTTGAACCCGGGGCTCGCAGTCTGGCCTCACTATATTAATAATGCGAAAATCAAAATCACCCCCAATATAAGCCAATATTATACAGCAACGCGTAGATTCACATTCGTATGCATTTCTTGCTTTAACAACAAATACTCTGTGCTGATACACAGAGAAATAGATGGTACATATTTGACCTTATCAGACCGAGGCAAAGCTATGTGGTGTGTTCTTTTTTAAATTATTATTAAAGTCACACTCATGACACATACACACACGAGCGAGTAATCTTGTATTTTAATATGCAAATACCGATTACCTCATACACACAGCGAAGCTTAGACAGAAAGACAGTTATTATTGTTATGATATATCATTACCTATACGTTAATACCAATACACAAAGGGATAGATACACACAATCAAATGCCAATATAGCACTCATAGGATTATCCAACAAAAGCTTGAACATCGATTTTTCTCTTCCAAGCAACCGAACCATCCCAAGCTGTCTTAATCGGATATTTTGTATTTGTGTGTATGCATATTATTGTGTGTTAATGTGTGTATGTTTGTTATTGTGTGCATATGGAGAGAGAGAGAGAGAGAGAGAGAGAGAGAGAGAGAGAGAGAGAGAGAGAGAGAGAGAGAGAGAGAGAGAG
>JASKDV010198836.1:0-11041 GCA_032466395.1 Aegires albopunctatus
CCGCCCCCCCCCCGGGGGACCTGGCGTTTTGTCCAGGATGATTGACTTATCATAGCATTGTTTCAAATCTACGCAAATGAAACCCCCGGTTAATTTTTGGCCCATTGGACAACTTTATTTCCTTAAAGATCAGGGTTGTTGTTTTTTTTGCCGTTAAGACAGCAATGTGCATGTCCAAATAATGTAATCGCGCATGACTAGCTGCAAGTCCTGCCCTATTTGTTTTTGTGTTGCTGTTGGTTGGAGGGGGTGGGTGAAAAAGTCATAACGGCTTGCAGCGCCAAAGATATGTTCGCTATATAGGAACGCTTTTTCCTTTTCTTTTGAGCCCGAAAGACTCGAGACAACAACAGCAGCAGATAGGCTGACGGATTCTCTAACCTTACTAATTACTTAATTCCACACAGTCATGTAGCTTTCGGGTCCCTTTCTTTTGTTTGCTTTCTTCAATTTTGAGTGTTACTTAGAAATATATTATTATTCATTGTAAACCCATTATTGAATCTAATGGTAAGGAATGAAGATGTAATTATTATTCTTGCGATACTCCCGAATTTGTCTTTTTTTTTCCTATCATGATATGGGATAAAACACTCGTTATCTTTGGTGTTAAGGAATTTATCCAACGCGGGAAATAAAGCAAAAATCTCTCTAAAAACTGACAATTATCACTTGTCTAATCATTCTTTATATCCAACATTAAATCGTCTCTTAAGAGTTACCCCATCGACTATCGCCATGTGGTGTCTGCCCACTGTATACACTTGTCTTGAATTTACAGGAGATCCAAAGTATTTTATTTTTTTTCAAATAACATTTCTGGTTCATTTTCTCCAGGTTTCTCTAGAAGACTCGACCTTGACAGAAGGCGATCAACCAGCCATGTATGATTTATTAGACTCGAACAAGATTCACAACTTATCTCAACCATGGACAGGGATTGGTATGTCACGAATGGACGGACAGACAGACAGACAGCGTAGGAGAAAATATGAGCGAAAGAGCGCGTGAGAGATTGTGAATAAGAGCGATAAAAAGCGCTAGAGAGCGTGTAAGAGCGATAGAGAGCGTGTAAGAGCGCGTGATAAAAAGCGCTAGAGAGCGTGTAAGAGCGTTGAAAAGCGCTCGAGAGCGAGCAAGAGTTGCTAGAAGCGATATAAAGCACTAGAGAGTGTGTAAATATAGAGCGTAAGAGCATTATAAAGCGCTAGAGAGCGTGTAGGAGTAATATAAAGCACTAGAGAGCGTGTACGAGCGTTAAAAAGTGCTAGAGAGCGTGTAAGAACGTTATAAAGCGCTAGAGCCCTAGAAGCGATATAAAGCGTTAGAGAGCGATATAAAGCGCTAAAGAGCGATACAAAGCGCTAGAGAGCGATAAAAAGTGCTTTATAATGCGCTATAGAGCTATATAAAGCGATAGAAAACGTGTAAGAGCGTTATAAAGCGCTAGAGAGCGTGTAAGAGCGTTCTAAAGCGCTAGAGAGCGTGATAAAGCGCTAGAGTGTAAGCGATATAATGCGCTAGGGAGCGTGCAAGAGATTTAAACCGCTAGGGACGCTAGAGAGTGCCAGAGAGCATGTACGAGCTCTAGAGAGCAAAGGCTTCCGACAAAGAGGCAACCGAAATAGCGATTAAAAAACTAAAAGCCATTAGATTTTCTTCTGACTAAAATTTCATAACAGTTTCCCATTTTGGCTAGCGCTTGCAAAGTGTACATTTTTAACAACATTACTGAATACGATACAAATTAATTTAGTTCTTGTACTTGAATTAAATAAGAATAGGTTGATAAATCATACTTCTTTACATTGCTAGATAAGATAAAAATGTGTATTTAACTCCACAGAGCATAAAGTCATCCATCCCTATACCAGCGATGTCCAAGGAGATTTACATCTCCAAGCTGATGATAAGATTATAGTGTTTAAGACTCTAGCCAATGGTTGGTGGTTTGGAAGCAAAGACACCAAGTCTGGATGGTTTCCTGGCTCATTTTTGGAGGTTCGTGAAAAGACACTTTTTCATTTTAAACTAGTGATACTCTATACATTTAATTGGTGAATAGTGGGTTGGAAAGTGAGTTGGGATAGACGAATGATAAGGGTGACTAAACACAAATGGCCACTTTTGATGAGGTAAAAATTCGTGGGAGTCCGCCATTGAAGTCCAATTTTGAAAAGGGTGAACACGCCCATTGATACACTTGTATCACGACCTATTGTACACTGTGATTAACAATGCATGCGGGCTTTGGATATTATGACAGATTAGGGGAGCCAGTACACACTTGAATACGGACCGACCGCATTTGGATATGCTTGGAGGGAAAGGAAGGTATCAGACACATAATGTCATTTTGGACCTTGGACATACTTTATGATATCACCTGCAAAAGCAAATTTCCTTATAAAGATGAATGGGAAGCAGATAGCTCAGTGATATGTCAAGACAAAATTTGGTACAGGGAAGCATTTGAAATCCAATTTTGGGGGTTTCCTTCAGCTCCCTATCCTTAAGTTGCTAGGATAAAATAAGTACCAAATCCTCTCATGACTAGGAAGTCCAGTGTGTATAAATGTATGTAAAAGAAGCCTTGGCTGCTCAGAAAATCCTGAAGTCACAAAGTAGTGATACATTTGGCACCAAAACAATATAAAGTTGTATTTGACTTGATTTTGGTTATCTAAAATGCACTCCTTTTCTTTTGTTTTTCAATTTACTCAGATGACTGAAGACCAAAGTGAAAGCATGCAGTTGACTCAAGGTCAAGATGGAAATACATTACATTCAGCATCAGAATTCCCTCCCTTCTTTTCCTTCTCAGCGACAAATTCACCAAGAGACAGTATTGCATCATCAGTATTTTCAGATAACGACACAAAACCTTTAATGTCCTTATCCCCTAAACATGCCACGATGGATGGTCGTTTTAAGAAGGACATAAGGCCCGTTCGAAAAGCCCCAGCTCCACCCATATTCTCCAAAGCCAAAGATTCCGTACATATGGATGGTACAAGTTCCTTAAGACGTCCAGTGAGACGAGCACCAGCTCCTCCTCCTCAGCAGCAGATTAAAGGAGGCGGTGCTTCAAAGACGGAATCCCAAAATGGCGTGAAAAGTTTTGATACTGGTGGTACAACAGCTCCACCATTCAGAAAAAAAATTTCACTAATCAATGGTAAAAGACCGAAACTTGTTAAAATATTCCCTGATATCTTCGACGATAAATCTTTAAATCCCATAATACGTCCAGCTACACGTAGTCTTGCCCCTGTGCTGCTCACTAACGGAGTTGACGGCAATGTCTCGCCAGGCCAAAACGATACAGTAGTTTACCGTGGCAAAGAACGTCAAGGGAAAAGAAAGCAGGTTACGCCCTTTCATTTTCGTCTTGCTGAAGCAAGAAATTCATCTATTTCCAGAGCATCATACGGATCTAATACCGATACAATCCCTGGAAAACATACATTCAATGACTGTAGAAGTTCTCCGGACATATGCAGTGTGTCTAGATGTAGCACCCCAACTATTTTCCAAGGAAATTCTTCAAAAACTGGTAAAACATTGACCACGGTGCTACCTCCCACTGTTCCAATGGAACCAAGTTTAAATTGTGATGACCTGCCACTACCCCCACCATCACCACCACCATCACCACCACCAGCACCAGCAATTGAAGATCTCAATAGCCTCGAGGTCGAAGCTTGTAGCATTAATAGCAACACAAATTCACCCCTTGCATATCCAAACGACTCAACGAATATCAATTCGCAAAACAACGAACTGAACATAGAAAGGAATGCATCGGAAACAGTTGTAAAAGATGACCTTGAAAGAAAGCAATCCATTGTACAAACTCGGCCAAGTCAGAATACGCCACCAAGCACTCTACCAAAACCTCGTAGTTATAAGAGTAACAGCATTTCACAGAACAGCTCTGTGGATAAGAAAGTTGATGAGGAGGAAGAGGGGGAAGGGATCAAGGTGGAAGAAAACTCAGTGTCAAAGACGACTGAAGAGGATCAGAGAAGAAGACCATCTAAAGCAGATAAAGGCCCTGCCCCTGATAGAGATTCGTTGAATTTGATTCCAGGTAAAGTGTCTGAAATGATCCATCACATTAACAGTTTGTCCCCTCAAAGCGCATTCCCCCCATTCTGTGATGGCACAGAACTTTCCCTGGTCATACCCGAAAGGAAAATGAGTTATACGGGAAGTCTCAACAAACCTAACAGAAATCACAAATCTCTGACAAACATTCATCACAACGACACGTCCGAATACAATGCAAATACCAAAACTCACAATTTTTCTCAAATCAACGAAGAAATTCTACAGCATAATACATTCTTACCAATTAAGGACGACTCAAATAATCAGTCCGTAGACCGAGTATCGACTTTCCGTTCACTTCCAAGAAAATCGAGTAAAGACAAAGTGTTCTTAACCCTTGCATCTAACAATGATGCACAACACTTTCCATCTAGAAACTCATCTGATTTCAGCTACAATGAACACGCCACCGAACTTTGAGAATTCATTGTATCTGATATTGACATGGAAAAGATGTGTTGACAGAGAGAACAAAAAGATGGGACTCACGTGGAGCAAGCTAGAAAAGAGAGCCCAAGATAAAGATAAATGGAATTTGTTTGTGAAAGGAGATAAAGATTATGATGATATTGATGCCCATTTATAAATGCCAACTGATTCCAGTGACAGCAAACAACATGCTTCTGGTATTTTACATGGACACATGCATAATAATTTTGCACAACGCCAAGAATTCAAAAGGTCCACGAAAACTGCACCACGAAACTGTCTTTTTCTTTTACCGCTAAATATATGCAAAGTTCTACAATGTGATCGAATCATACCCAAATAAATTTGCAAGACTTATTGTTGAAGGTTAATAAATTTCATTTTAAAACTCTCTTGAATGCTCCCCTAACCAACCTATTTTTGTACGTCATAAGGTGAAACACACAGCAAAACTGTCCCTGTTGCTGGGGTACAATACGTTCCTTTATATATAATCAAATTGACACCTTGACAGATGAATACGTAATAAGGCCAGAAGCCACCGCAATCCCAGTCATTGTTAGGGAAATATATTTTGCACCACCTTTTTAAGTACAATTAGTGAAATTAATTCGAATTTATTGAGGGTACATATTTATGTTCATTTTACATTTCATTCAGTAATTAAATATACTTATGTCCCCATATGAGACAACTTACTTAATTACAGGATACACGTATCATGACATATAAATATGATAGTAAAAATACTTGTTGCAAGATGTAATTTCCATAACACCTTGCAAAAATTGAAAATAAATGTTAAATATCTTTATATGCACCAAAAAATTACTTGATTAGGTCTTTCTTTTAATAAATAGACCTTATCAATAAAAAGAAAAAGAACAAAAGGAGCCATATACTTCTTTATTTATTAGCCATACAAGGAGATAGAATAAGGAGTATATATACAAATAAATTCATTCTTGTTCTATATTCCTTGTTATTGAAATTATCAAACTTACTTGTCAGAGTTATATTTAGAGATGATATTCGCATTTTATCATCATTGTTGTGATTATTTCCTATCATAAAAGGCATGAAATCTATCATCCCCATGTATATTTATCATTTCCAGCACCAATAACATCAACTGCAAATAAATATTATTCTTACCAATACCTTTCGCTATCATCAACATCCCTAGCAACATTGACATCAATTCAGCAGTTAGCTAAAATATATTACAAATGGGTTTTTAACTGCTTTTGACCAGTGGTAATTTTGTGAAACTTAACATCGGATATTTCACTATATGAAAGTGGAGTAACTTTGCCACCCCTATTATTTGAAAATGATAGAAAAGCACTTCTTAGGATCATGATTATAAATGTCTTTACATTTTGTAATTTGAAAAGCCAAATAAAACTACAATTGACTGTAAGGATAGTGCACTGTTATTGTTTCTTTCACTTACTCTTTAAAAAAAAATTGAACAAGTTCCTTTCCTGCATTTCATGGCTGAATCAATTTTTGGATATCGTGAAAGAAGGAATCCAAAAGTCCATAAATGCACAATGAAAATTATCCACAAAAACTCATAGCAGTCATCTCATTGAATGATGGGCACAACAAATTGAGTTTGTTTCTTAACAACGAAGCATTGATTCAAAATCCATGCATGAAAAAATGAAACTCCATCCATAACACTCAATATCAACTCATCGGTTGAGGGCAAAAAAAATTCAGTTTGTTTCGTAATAATGAAACATCGACGGGCATTGCCTCAAATGTTTCTCCATCAATGCTGAACCAATCCTCCTGAAAAATAAAAATGAAAGTATCTTAAAATAAATAGTTTGTAAGTGAACCAAACTTCCTGAAAAAATAGAAGTGAGAAATAAACTCTCTAAAGGTAAGCGAAAACTCCAATACATTGTTTAGAAAAAAAACCTACCATTGTAACCAACTTAAACCAGGATTTTGATGACATAGGCAGACAGGGAAGCACAGTAAGTGTGATTGACATTGTAATCGGATCTATGGATGTGTGTATGCATGCAAGCAAGTGGGTATATGTTCAACTTTCTTTCATTCTACCTGTAATGGGTTGTTTTTTATCAAGAGGATTCAATATAAGCGTAATAATTAATTACCAGGTATGTGGGGCTAGTATGCCATGGATATATTTAATGAATTTTGTTTATTTTATTTCATTCATCTGTCATCATCTCTCTAGTTAGATAAATGCACATTCAGAGTCATAAGTGTCAACCTTTTAAAATCCAAAAAGAGCTCTAGACACATTCATTGTTCTCATGGAATATAAGTTTTAAAAAATGTATTTGATTTTCCATGAATTTTGAAACAATTTATCAGTTTAAAAAAACAAAAAAGGACATTTAGACCAGTAACCAAATGAAGGGCTAAAAATAGACACACCAACCTTGCCAAAGGACTGACCAAAATATTTAGAAAAGAGATGTGGGGATATCTAGGGAGACTTCCTATACGGCCTGTTGTTAGAAGAATTTTGACCCCTAATGATACCATACAAAGTTATGTTTGACTGTTTATCAGGTGATAATGATGGTAATCAGGAGATGGGGGTCTGCTGTTCAAATGGGGAGTCTCCTAAAAAACTGGATGGGGTGGTTTGACATGTCTGTAAAAGCAAATCAACTTACAGCGTTCTTAGGCTCTATGTGTATCTTCTTCACTAGCAGTTTCTGATCTTCCGATGATCCCATGAAGAACTTAGACTGTTTTATCCGCCTCCACCTGAGTGAAAGAGCAAAGAAAAATAGTGGGATTTTAATCAATGCAATAAATCACACCAGGCTATAATAAGATCAAATAATTAAAAATCCCAAAGAAATAATGGAATTAACCAGATGTGACAGGTGAGCATCAGAACAGGGCAATGCTTATCTTCCTGTATTCATGTTAAAAAAATGTCTTTTAAAAAAAAGCAACATCTGTAAGACATACTTATATACAAGTATAAACATACCCTTCTGATATCATTTCTGTTCTGGCTGGGTTCTCAGGGCCAAGAGAAACTTGAAGGGCTTTAAGGGGCTGTGTAGGGAATCAATAAAATAAGAAAAGAAACAATCCATTTTTTATTTTATTTTTTAATATTTATCAAATTTATATAGGCTACAATTGCTTTCAGAAAATTAGTAGATCTTAAGCTAAATCGTAAATTAGTAGTCAAGGCCAAGGGCTGTTGAAGATGCAATTAATCTTTCAGACTACAACTGAAAAAAATCAACACTTCATGTTAAGGAAATATTTAATGAATTATTGAATTATGTTTCTATTATCATCTATCTAGTTAGGTTTCTATTATCATCTATCTAGTTAGGTTTCTATTATCATAAGTAATGTTCCAGATTATAACTGCCATTAATTTTGACACAATTCATTGGGGAAAGGAAGAAAAAAAAAAGACATTAATCATTCAAATAAACTTCTCTATCTGACACTCATGATGTCGCCATCTTCCTGATCATCCTGTCACAACTAAGGGTCAGGATAATTGTTTCAAGATAAAATATTTTAAGCACCAAAGATAATGTAATCTATGAAATAACCCAAAGCAAGATAAAGTCTAACCTGCTTATTTTGAAACTCAAAAATTAAAAAATTAAATTTTTTTAATATTTTTTTTTAATTTCAATTTTGGTCTAACCAGGATTGTAGTCATAATGCCATAACATGGCCGTGAGAAGGTATTTTAGTTTTCTACCAAGGCATTTCTAATGTTATACACGGCAATGGAAAGGAGACACTGCACCAGCCATTTTGCATGCCATTCACTACCTTATAGTGGTTTTCTTTTTGTCTTTCTTTCTTGTATTATTTTCTTGGTGGCTGGTGTCCCTTTAGACTTCTGACCGAGAATTTCTGCTACTAATTTCTGTTCTCAACTGGCCAAAAACTATTTCAATATAATCAGGCTTGCGTTCAGATAAAGCTGTCTATATATAAAGAAAAAATTTCATTTTTTGAAAAAAAATTAATATAAAAGAAGTTATTTCACTCTCCAATTTCAGTATTATAACCAGGTTCAACTTTATCTTGCTTTGGTTTATTTCATACATTACATATCTTTGGTCATAAAAAACAAGCAAGTGATACAAAAAGGAATGGATACAGAAATATTTGCTGAGTCTGGGCCACTTTCACACCTTTTCCCACCTCCTGATATCAAACATCTGTTAGATGAGGGGCATTGTCTCTAATTTACAACCAGACTCCACATATCATATGGTTCTTTTCGCCTGTTCCGTTGAAAACGGTGGCCATGTGTTTTCTAAGATGTCACCATCAGACTTCAAACAGGAAGAAGAAAGGGGCTGTCAATACGTCAATATGGAAATATACTCCAGAGAACATGCAGGTGGGTTGAATAGAGAACATGCAGGTGGGTTGAATAGAGAACATGCAGGTGGGTTGAATAGAGAAAAGTGAAAACAATTCCCTCTGCATTGTATATACAGGATTCAGACTGTCATTGGCTGCATTACAATGGTTTGTTTTTTGTGTCGTTTTTTTTTTGGCTTAGTAACCTAAATAAGATTTCTAAGCTTCTCAATTTCTTAAGTAATCTGTAATGGACGTCTGTTTCAAGCAGTTTCTAACGTTATCTTAGACAATGGCTTCACCTCCTCTTTACTACAACAATAGATTTGATTCATAATAGGTGGCCAGCACAGCATTAGCCGAGAGACAGCGTGTGAAGAGGTGTTACGTGTAATGCTGTGATGATTTGTGTTGTAAGCTATGTGACTACCTTAATTTCAATAACATGTGCCTTTTGAATGGCTCAATTGTGAAGTTTTTATTTGATTATTGACAAAAAATACATTTTCATCTTGACTGAATTTTTGTTCTCCACCGACCAAATAAAATTTGGATTAAGCGGGTCGGGGCAGGTAAATATTTGGATTAACCGGTCATTTTATATAGAAAAAATTTCATTTTTTTTTCCTCCAAAACATTTGGAATAACAGGGAATTTGGAATAACTGAATATGGAATAACCAGGTTGGACTGTCCTATGATTATTGAAAGACATATTTACACTACTGCCAGCGGTGAATACTTACGGCAGATTGGTCCAGCAAATTGGTTAACGTGATGGTGAGTTCCGTTGTTGACACTTCTTGTGAAACAGATTGCTTGGCCTCCTCTTCAAGTCGTTTCACTGTCACTTCCTCTTCTGATAATACAACAGATTTGAAAAAGATTTACAAAGCATCATCCTCCTCATCAACGATTGTGCAATTTTAGAGTTTTGCTTTGTGCATGGATTCGCCCTACTGGTCTCATTTAGCTAAACGTATAATTTATTTAAATGAATCTTTAAAATAAATAAACAGTTGCACTTACAAAATGTTCATATCAATAGCATAACAGTACAGTAACATTACAATCACTAAGCTGATAGGCACTAGCCACTATGTTATATTGCATAGGAGATCCAAGAATGCTTTTAAATCCATTCTTTTTTTTATTTGACATAAAAATACTGTCTGAATGGCCTATATAACAAAAATATTTTGATGATGATGATGATGATGATGATGATGATGATGATCAATACCTACTAATAGACGTATGAGGCAAAAGCACTATTTTAATTAGACAAGGCTTTAAAAAGACGCCATTAAAATTGAACTGACTGCAACCAAAATTTTGAAATAATAATAATTTCCTAAAAGGTGAGAATCTCATTAGCAGTAGATATGTCTATCAATTATCTTAATTTAATGTTTCCATCCTAATTTTAAAGATGCGTAGGTAAAGAAACTATTCACCTACATGCTAGCCAAACCTACTTTCGCTTCAACTTTCTCTTTCACTTTGTTTAGGATCTTTCAAGCTTTGTTTTATATTTTTTCATTGCATTTGTTTAATCAATGCAAGTTACACTAGTGTGTGGTGGCCATTAAAGAGTCCAGCTTATACTAATGAAAAATACATAATTCATTTTTAACAACAACAACGACTACAAAAATCCCATAGATATAAAGTATAAAGGTATGTCTCAAAAAGTTACCTCTTTTGACAGATGGTTGCTTCCTGCCAAACAAGAAATTAATAAAGCTCCACTGTTGTATAGGCTTCTTTTTATTATTCATTTCTTCCTCTTCATCGTTGGAAAGCATGTTCTCTTCATTGGCTTCCACATACGTTATATCGGCTTTGAGAGCAGGAGGCCAATCTTTCATCGCAGTTCGTAGGTACGTCCAGCGAGATTTTAGAGGTCCAAAATACCAGTATCTAAGATTTTTTTAAAAAGGCATAACATAGATTATTTTTTTGTTTGGTTGGTTATGAAACCCAGTAAACATTACTGGCTGTCTACTTCCTCTTCTTCTTTTCCTATTGCAAAGTTACGTCCCCTTTGAAGTCTAAAACAGTTTATAGAATCTACAGATGTTTAACTGTTGTTGGGATGTGTAATATGGATTTGGGGGGGATGGGGGGGATGGGGGGGGGGGGGGGGG
>JASKDV010198847.1:0-11040 GCA_032466395.1 Aegires albopunctatus
ATTTCCATCTTCAGTGAAAGTTTCATGACCGAGACTTCTCTGGTCTGGCCCGTAGACGTGACACAGACAGACAGACACACAGACAGACAGACAGACAGAGAGACAAATTCACACTCTCTTTTATAATATGTATAAATAGATAGATTTACAGTGTAAATACGGGGAAATGTTGGACCTAGCAACGCCCATTACAACAATAGAGCCAGAGTATGATAATCCCTTTAAATAAACAATGATGGTTTCACAAATTTATGCAAGAATTAGATTTAGATGACTAACTCAATGACTGCAGTATTTTCATATCCATTCTTGTCCATAATGCATGACCTCATTCCCGATGAGAATATTAAATTCCTTATGCCTTTTGCGCATGACTGGCGATGTTGATGGATAACCTGGCCCTTGTACAAATCTACGAGTATTTACGATGTGGAAAAAAGTCAATCTCCGTTTTTAGTTGTCATATCTGCAATCAGATACTCTATACTTCGCTGTGATAGCAAATAGTCTTAACTTGTCAACAACATAACTTAAGATCCGCAAAGATCTAGAATAACTGTCATGAACGTAAACTGGACATAGATACAATCTGGCTTGACGATAGCAACGACAGTGAGTGATCAATGTGCAATTGGTATAATCAACCAGATTATTCTACATAACATTTTGTGTTTTATAAATAAATAAAACCATAAATAGGAAAACAGCGCCATGAATAGGCTTAAAATTATTGCCAATTTGGGTAAAGATTTGAAATACGGGATAGTGACATCTAGATTTATAAAATCATGTCACTAGATCTAGAATCAATCATGTACTATTATAATAAAGTCACTCAATAAGTAGGCTAACATCTAAAGATTTGCGATGCAAAATTATTGGCTCTAGATTATATTTCTATTTGGTAGAATCACTTCAACTGCATGAAGGCCTACAGTTTAATCTACATTCTAGATCTATTTTCTAACTTTTTTGTGTTTATTTATTATTCTATTTATTTATATTTTTTTAAAATTATTAATTTATGTATTCATTTTTTAAGTAAAAGAATAAAAGCAAATTCATTGATGAATGCTCAGTTAGAAATCAAAAGAAAAATAACTGAATGTGTGCATTTGTTATTTCTACTCCTCCCCCTAAAACTCCGCCCTTCCTTCATTGTAAAGCGTCTTGAGCATGGTTACGCTGTGGATATATGCGCTATATAAAAACATCGTTTAATTTACTTTTACTTTATTGAATGTAAAACAGAAACAGGATAGAGTAGAGTTTTACAATGAAGTTAAACACTTCTGGTCTTTTCATCTTTTGGCACTGTCGGTTTTGCATTTAGAGTTGTCTGCTCAGTGCTAGTTCTTAGCAAATCTAGATTATGTTGAGCCACAACCATATAATATAAAACCTTGAACTCGGCCCAGCTTCGTATGCTGTTTGTAGTATAGAAACCCCATATCAGTAATTATTTTTTGTCTCTCAAATATATATTAAGTTTGCATGATATCCAGGAGCAAGAGGTACAGAATGTCGTTTTGTCACCATACTAATGCTGTCTCTTTTGATGACTTTGTCGAATGGCATCGTGTATATAACGACGTTTCAGGTCTGATTTCCTGTGGTTGTAACATTATTGGCTCAGGCACATTAATAGTTCGGCCCCTCTCCTATTAATGCAGGGTAGTTGGTGAACTAGTTGGTAACATAGCTGTGGGAATGGAATCAATCGTGACAAAGTGATAGACATCTTGGGTTCAGACGGGTGTGGTATGATGGTATGTATGACTGTTAAAACAATACTATCATAATATAGAAAGTTTCTTTTTTTGTGTTAAAGTTGACAATTGATAGCAAGATTACATTACAAAACTCGTTGCAAAATAGGTTTTAAATACTATCAATTTGGGAGGCCCTTGGCCACTCAATCGATAAGCCCTGATGAGGTTTGGAGAGAGCCATGTCCGAGATGCTACTAGAAATGTTCTGAGTAAACGCCTGTCCGAATGTCCTAATGTCCGAATCTAACCAACCCAAAAGTCCAGGAGAGACTGGCTGTGCTAATAATCCTATTCTCTAATCTTGTTTTCAGGCAATATGTTATTAGCTAAATTGTTAATCTTAGAAATGTTTTAGATTAGAACTTAATTGGTAAATTAAATATTAAAAATTTTAATTCCACTTTATTCATTCCAGAAGGGAAATTTCTCTTTTGGTATTTACCGCCACCGAGCGTCAGCCGTAAGAACAGCGCCGCAAACATAGACCATTCGTGTACATAACTTTGCGCAACAGTTAAACACGGTGTCTCCATATATATTCAAAGCCGCGACCTTTCGCATGCGAGTCCAACGGCTTAACCGCTCTGCATGTTGAGAAAGAGTATTGAGATGCTTAGAAATGATATAATATAGAATCTAGATAATTTAATCAAGAGTTATTATTATAATTCATATTATCATCATTGAACACAACGCAATGACTATTTTGTTTTGACCTTTTAAATCTACTAAATGATATAAGAATATAACTCTATTTGTTCAGTAATTTGATAATGTCTTCAATCCATGGTTACTGTTAAGTCATAATTATATTACATTCAATCAACATTGTTTGTCTTGCATTAATGAAGATAAAGCAATTCTTGTCTTGATAACTTATTGTTTATTGTTTAGAATAAGAGGATTGGTTAGACTTTTGCACATATTTACTATTATATCCTATGTACTACCCGTTGAGCTCTCCGGGGGAAAAGCACAATATAAATATTGTTTGCTATTAATATTATTAGTCATATACTTATGAACAGCCATACTCAATGAAGGATTACCTAATTATCCCCCCTATCTCACTCATATACACATTGTAATGTTACATGTTGGGCATTGTAGTTCTAAATTTATGTCATATCTGTAGTTAAGCAGACGACAACGAGCTCTCTTGATGTGTCGCTCTGAATGAGCATTTCATACTTTGGATCTTGAATTTCAGTCTTTCTCAGGATTCTTCTGTTATGCTCAATGTTCATTTCTGCTAAGACATTGCTTTGTAGGTATACAAGATTGCTGGTCTGATGTTGAATATCACAGGTTGGTAAGAAATGATGGATGCCACAATTAGCATTGTTGGTACCGCTGTCTGTTATCAGGAATGTCGCTTTTGCTAATGATGGATTTAAACTGTGTGATGAATGTTTTACTCATATCTTAAAAAGTTCTAATTCGATGAATTTCGACAAGTAACCAATAACCAAGGTATAATTTTATCTATCCATTTAGAATACTTCCGATGAAACCTTTCTGCTATGGGTAGTTTTGAAGTACTTCCGGTTGCCGGATTCTATTTTCTGCAATACACAGAGTGAGCATTTGTTGTCTCAGTAAGAAATTATTCCATGAATGTCTTGTCTCATTCTAGGCCATTATAGATATTCTCGAACACGTCTCCTTTACAATATTCAATTCCCAAGTGTTCTTCGTATAGACATCATATTAATACATTTGTTTGCTTGGAAAAGGCAGCAGACTACAGAAACAAATGTTTCAATCCTAATGTGGCAGTAAACAGAACAAGTCTGATATGAATATAAATGGACACCAATTTGATCAAAACACCAAGTTTTAGTAGGCTATATTTGCGAAACCTTTACATATTATGACGGTGGTGCTGACGGAGAGAAATGGACACAATGAGAGAAAGAAAAAAAGGAAATGAAAAGTTACCATCTATTTCCTCTGCTACGTACGGCATCGGAGAACACCTATGTTTACAAGAGCCTTTAAAACACCAATTTCTTATCAACCCGTAATTATCAAAATTAAAATTTTCATTTGCTATCTTGTAGTTTGAAATGTATTTATTTATTTATTTCATTTTCTATATTTTAAATACTGAAAATGCCAATATTAAAGCAAATAAAAGAATATAATAATAACAATATAGCAAGCCACAATGATACTGATATGATATAGTTGTGATACGACTAGAGGCTGCATCCAATAAAATTAGGATAGTAGTATAATGATTAAATGGGAGATAACCCCGGTTATTGAATAGCTTTGTCCTTGAGTTATTCCCCTTATCAAGACTAACTATTCTGTGATTACGCTTCGAAAATTATGGTTTGTGAGATATCAACAATACAAGAGCTCAATTCTTGCTCCGTTGTATGAATGTTTATTTATGCGATCAGTCGTTTGGTTGCTTAGTGAAAGTTATTGCACTTGTTGTCCGGGACCTTGCCTTTCCCTTGAAGGAAGTGTAAAACATAATATTTATTAATGTGGTGTACGATGAAACATCACGAAATTGGGAATATAGATATCAGACATCGACACGTATGCTAGCCAAATGAAATTTTGAAAATAGAGAAAGAGGGAGGATGATTAATCAGGCTATTATTAAAATCAATCCCTTTCTTTATGTATAATAACTATTGCTCGTTCCTCGATTAACATACTTGTGTTGACTGTTTCTTTCTCTTTAATTCTTCCATTGCATGCGTTGTGTCCTTTAGATCAACGTCTTTCATTTCAGGCAGGAAAGAAATCATGGAGAGAGCGATAAAACACATGACGCAGAATGTCACTGGAGGACCCCAAGATACCAAGGCGTAAAATGGTATGAAATAAGGAGCAAGGACAGACCCAATCTTGCCAATGCTTGAACAAAATCCATATCCCAAGGTTCTGACTTTTGTTGGGAATACCTCTGGTGTGTAGATGAAGATAGCGTTGTAGGATGCCGTGATTGCAAATTTACCAATTAGAAAAAAGACTAAATTTACAGCTCCTGAGATCGGTGAGTCATGTACGAATGTTTCTACCATGGAATAAGCCAAGAGACTAACAGATGCTAGGCTGAGAAAAATTGCCATTATCCTTCGTCGTCCTAAGCGTGGCATCATAAAGTAAAGAGCTATATTACTGGGTATTTCAGTTAAGGTCATCAATGAGAAGTTGACAAATCTATTTCCTGACAGTGTTGATGAAGTCATGTACATTCCATAATAAACTATGTCATTAGTTAACCAGGCAAACGATACAATTGAAGTTATACCAATTATCTTTTTATGACAAAAAGATTGAAACACAGTGGTCCAGTTGCCACGACATCCTTTGTCACTCAAAGATAAATTCTCCTTATTTTTGTTTCTTTCAGCTGAAACGTAACTCTCAAATTTAGAGCGTACCTTGGCGTAATCTTTCTTGTTTTGCTTACTGGCAACGCGGATGATATTCAAAGCCTCCTGTTTCCTTCCATTCGTGACCAACCAACGAGGGGATTCGTAGACAAAGAATGGAGCAAGAAGAATCGGTATTCCTAAAAGAACTGTTGCCAACTGAAAACCCCGCCACCCATAGTCGAGAGTGAAATAAGCAAGAGCCCCTACCAGCAAGGTACTAAAGACCCATATGACGCACTCTACAATGCCATACATTGTTCTCTGCCTAGGGGTAAGAAATTCCATAATTAACACAAGACCTGCCCCAGCGTAACCTGCTTCCATGCAACCATTGATAAACCTGATAACAATAATGGTTGTAATATTTGGAGCGAAGATGATGACCGTTTCCAAGATACAAAATGATACACTACAAACTACAACAATCAGTCGCCTCCCTAGTATGTCAGACAAGAGAGACATCACCACACTTCCTACGATTTGTCCAAAAGAGAACATGGAAGCTACAAGTTCCGCAATCCCAGCAGATTCGCAGAACATGTCCCACTCAGTCACAAAAGAAGTCGACTTTCCTCCTGTAAAATTTCTTCCCTCAGGACAACTCATGTCTGTGATCTTTTCCACCGTGCCGCTACTGTTGGTCAACACACTGATGTCCCATGGTGCATCGTAAGAGATGTAAGCACTGGTGTCATTATCAAGTTGGAGGTAGTTTAAGATTTGCGTTGTGTTTACGGTTATACAGACGTGATGTGGTGCATAGCCTGTTCAAAAGAAAAATAACACATAAGAAACAACAGGCTGATTCCAATAACCTTATAACTATTAGAGCCCAGAACAGATAGTAGCATCATGAATGTTTAGATAAATCCTAACCAATCAACAATATAGTTTTAGAAAGACAGAAGCTGTGACACTAAACTAATAACAACATGACGTGATATTTTGTATAGGGATTTTGGGTAAAAAATGGGAGAGGCTTTTTTAGACTACTTTTTTTTTAAACACGCATACGACGCTTAGGCTTCATTATCGTGAATAAAATTTGGCATATAGACAGATAAAGAGTTGCTCTAGATGTATTTCTGCGAACAAATGCTGTACGTGCCTTATGACCGTTGCTACAAAGTGGTGATCATTGAATTGATTGTTTTTCACAGGAGAATACTTGTTCGCAAATTAAGTAAATCTTGAAAATGTTCTCTGTTCATAACTAAAATTTCAAGCTTCTAGAACTTTTTCCATATCACTACAAAATTGTAGGTCTAATCCCCTGTTTTGAAACCTTTCAAAGACACGCCATGGCGCGATGCCAGCCCTGTCTACGTGACGAAATCAGCCATCTGTTATTAATAGATCAAGCAATCACATGATCACGCAAAGCTTTTTGGTTGGTTGAGACTTAGACAAACCTTTCAACTTTCATTGTTTACTATCGTCGCTGTTGTCAGTAGGCCTAGAGTAAAAGTCAAGAGTGGGAGTTTTTTTTAAATTTTTAAATGATTATCTTTCTTCTGTTGTAAGAAAATGCGACAATATTGTGTTATTCTTCATCGTGATAGATGAATGTCTAGACCTAGATCTATATCAAGTTGGTTTTAGCATCAAAATCTAGATCTAGAGTGATCAAAGTGAATGGACGCTGTTGATAGCTCAATAATTGTTACATGAACAGCCGAGCAGCAAATGGAAAAAAAACAACCAATTTTTGGATAAGTGGAGGGAAGAAACTTTAAGAGAATTGGGAGAAGAAAATAAATCACAAAAAAAACAAAAAAAACCATTCATTCTGCACAGCTCATATTCTTTTAGGATTGCATACATACACTGTCAACGCCATCAAAAAATTGTATCAATATACTAGCCAATAACTCAAACACCCCCATTGTTTTAGTTCTGAAAGATGCGACAATTTGTTTAAACTTGTCGGAGATTTCAAGGATCTCAGAAATCAGTAGATAGCCTATCGGTGAACAAATAATGTCAAATCAACCATAAAATCCTATAGAGACAATCGTTTTAATGCGCTTTTTGAAGTTGCTGCGCAGGTATTACACCACCACGAAGATGTTTTGAAGATCTAAAATGCTGATCGCTTCCCAAACTTACAATTTGAAACAATTTCACAAGAAGCAACTAAGAGAGAAAGCAAAACGATGAGGGGTGACATGAAAAGTTGATTGTGGCCATTAGCAATGCCCTGTCATCGACCAAGTAGGAGAATTCTTCCGAACTACAGTGGGTGTTAGGCAAGGATGAATTCTCTCCCCCACCTTGTTTAATCTATTCTTGGAGAGAATCATGAAGGCAGCCTTTCATGAGAACCTGACAACCATCTCAATAAATGGTAGACCCATCTTTGCATAAATATCCTTTAATGGACCAGGTTCTTGTTGTTAGGTAGAGTCAAAAAGTAATAGTAGAAGATTTCGAGTTGGATCCAAATATGGTGATTTCAAATTTTCCGCCTGGTACAGGCCGCTCTATTTTCTTTATATACACAAACAACATAAACTGTAATATCTCTCCAGGTACTCAATATAGATTCTTTCCTGCTGATAGCTATATGGAGAAATTAAACCAAATGTTGATTGAAACATCCTACAATAAGACCTAAACACACTGCCAAGTACTTAATATTTGTAGAAAAAGAGCAAAATCGATTATGACCACACAATACATAGTCAAAGCCTGAAAGAAACTCAATTAAATGTGCAAAATATTTAATAATTAGAATATATATTGTATTAATATGGAGATAGAAAAACAAACCTGTATGCCAAAAAACAAATAACATTCTAGTATTCCTAAAAAGAAAGATACCTGCCATAATGCCCCATACTTATTGAAGAACAATGCTTCAAAGCCTAACACATAACGTCTTATTTGTGTTTACGTGATATAAGATCGAACAACTTCATTTAAATCTAGATCTCCAGCTGTTTATTAACACAATGCCTCGGATAGCCACTGAAGAAAGGTATAAATATATGTAATTGGATATATTGAGGCTGGATTTACAGTGGCAAATTATGTAGCAAAATATTTTTAAAAAATTATAAAGATCCAATTTCTAAACGAGCAGTTTAATAATTGCTCAATAAGTCGTATCAACAGCACATGACAGCTAAAACCCCAAGTTCAAAGTACTCAAGTTGTTTCAATCTCATGAAAACGACCCATTTAAGCCTGTCACAACCACAGGTAAAGAACTAATTTTGAAAAGACAGACAATCCTTCGTTGATTGATACAAATTGATATGAAATCCTGTAGACCTGCTGCTATTCCCTCATTCCTGACAGAGACAAAGAGAAAAAATCGAATAATATGGGCACTGCTGCAGAATTTCATTGTGACTGGTTTTTGATGTGCAAAGAACTGATTTTTTTAAAAACTTTGGGTCCACCTTTCATGTTAAAAAAAAAAATAAAAATTTTTTTTAGTAATAATTGGGGTTAGAAAGGGTTACCGTTTGTCAAGGAGTTGTGGTAAGCTTTTATTAGAGAGTACCGAATTTATGCGCTCTTTTGTGATTGACCTTATTTTGCCTTTTACGTGGTATGTTATGTGGTGTTATGTGTATTACTTCACTGATCGCTAGGCGATAGAAGGCAGTCGGGAATTCGTTATTTTCTTGGTAGACCCTTGAGGGGATCGAACCCATTATCCAATCTCCCTCCTGAGACGAAATTGAGATGTCTTTCTTGGTGTGTAATTCCCTTAATATGGTAAGAATTCGTATATATCTAGAATTGAATTTGGTCTTTTGTTGCAGAATGTGTTGAATAACCAATCGTTTGGTTTATAGAACTAGACGTGAGGGTTATAAAATTGTCTTCAGTTGTTTGGTCTGGTAATTTAAATTTTATTGGAAGATAAGATTGGTAGTTGATAATGTCATTAGTGTATATTACTTATAGATTAAATTGTAAAATATAAGTTGGTTTCAATATAGACTTAGTCGTTCTATATTTTGTTTCATAGTACCCAGCTTTGACTGGCATAGATCTGTTGTCGTAAAGTTAAATGGCTAGATTTAGATGGATTCAGTGACCTAGATCTGGATCTATATTCAACAGCAATGCAACTTAAACCAAATTTGACTGTGTCGTCCTACAATGACGAATGGAGTCCTATTGTAGGTTGTACTGGGACAATAGAGATGTGTTGGTTACGATAGCCT
Source organism: Aegires albopunctatus (assembly GCA_032466395.1). Taxonomy (NCBI): domain Eukaryota; kingdom Metazoa; phylum Mollusca; class Gastropoda; order Nudibranchia; family Aegiretidae; genus Aegires; species Aegires albopunctatus. Next base: position 9,361 of record JASKDV010198847.1, read on the forward strand.
GTGCTAGTTATCATGGTCTGTGTGGCCTAGTTATCATGGTCTGTGTGATTATTTAAATAGCCTGACGGATAAGTAGAGGTTTAGTAGAGTTTATTGAGATAAGTTCCTTTTTCTACTCATGTAAAATATTAATGTGAAGATATTTTAATGAGTTGATTGATCTTGATGGATGGATAATCTGCAAAAGGCTTAACAGCCCATCATAGCAGATGTCGGGATACAGTATATAGTAGAGATGAAGGCAAAAATCACTGAATAAATAAATTCATAAGTCTCTTAAACTGGGTGAGGGAGCCACAGTTAATGATCTCACTGGGAAGTGAGTTCCAGTCCAGAAGAGTTTGTGGGAAGAAACTGCGTCTGTATGTGTCTGTTCTTGCATGTGGGATGATAAATTGTGTTTGTGATGACTTCGTGTGCGATATCGTTGTGACAGTTGTGCATAATAAGTCGGCATTTTGACAGCGGTATGGTTATCGTTGATTATTCTATGCATTTGGATGAGACGGGCCTGCTTTCTTGTCGTTTCCAATGATCTCTTGAAAGGTCAGATTTAGTCGTATTATTAATTCTTTACTAGTTCTAGTTAAGAGATATTCCTAGAGTACAAACTTATGGTATTCTAATTTTCCCTCCGATTAATTATCTGGAGTTGATGATCCTTGTGGATCAAGTCCTAGTAATAATGGAATGGCGGATTAACATTAATCTATTATTGAAGATGTTGGATTGAGAGAATAACTAGATTCTGAATCTAAGGCTTAGTTTAAGTTCCGGAAATGTCCATTCTAGGGAGGGATTAAGTGTAAGGTTCTGAGTTAATTGAATATTATTCATTATTCATTTTATATGTTATATTCCTTCCAGGAATAAATATTTTATTGATAAATTTCAAATCATTGAAGTTTTGTTAATGATTGGATTAACATGGCTTGTGTGAGTATGTGTAGGATGAAAATATGATTAATGTTACTTTTGATATCCTTGAGGGAAAGTTCGGGAAGGTTGCAGCTTTTCCAAATTAGGGAGAGCGCAGTTGTTCAGTTGCAGCTATCGAAGATTCGAAGCGCGCTGTGAATTCCTTTTTACATTCTTGTTGAATGGTTTGTTTGTTATTGGGTTTTTTTCCTTTTTCATCATTAATCAGCATGGTTGGTTGTTGTTATCGGATTATACTAATCTGACGCAACCAGCTTTGCGACACTGTGGCCCCCTAGACTAATTTTTTTATTCCACCCATTTTAAGATTCTATTACTATTGGATAAGGTGTCATTCTTATTGATTGCAAATATGTATAGTTATAGATATTTAAGACCAAAATAAAAACACTTGTTTGTTGCATATTTTTACCAATAAACACAAAGCTGAAAATCATGCACAAGTTCATTCCCATAGCCAGGCAAGTTAAGATGGTCTGAGTGAGTTGGTATCTGCCTGGCATTCCTAGTTCCTCCATGACATGTAACACATAGGGGAGCGCTAAGACTAAGACCACGAATGAAACGGCTAGAGCAGTGGTTCTCAAACAGTGCGCCAGTGTGCATTGGTGCGTCCCGATATTTTTCAGGTTATAACATTATATATATTACGCTAGCCTCCCCTACGTAGAACGTCTATAAGTAAAGAACTACTGAACGCATAGCCACCAAATGTCACACATGTCTTTCTATTGTTCTGTA